>UELU01101531.1:0-14755 GCA_900490025.1 Megastigmus dorsalis | reverse complement strand
GCGTAGTGGTTAAGGTTTATGCGTCGTATCCCAAAGATCGCCGGTTCGAATCCCAGCTAGAGTGTAAGAAAAGATTTTTTTAAGTGTTTAATTTAATTGTGAAAAATTGTGAAGCGTGCGAAAATTAATATAAAATTAATAATAAACATATAATTTAATATATAAAACCGATTAAAACCAAATACACGATTCGAGACGATTAAAATTTTTTTTATTGTTTTCTATTGAGCATTTTGGGTAGGGATATTTCGTCTTCACTTTTAAATCTCTTTCGTAATCGTAAATTAAATTAAATTATATTACGTGCTATACATAATTAAAGTGAGGTAATTTTTAAAAAATCAGGTGATTTTTAAAAATCACGTGATGATTTGGGACTAAAAATCAGGTGACGAAATCAGGTGACGAAATCAGGTGACGAAATCACCTGATTTTTTTCAACCGGGTAAACTGCTGTACTCTCCAAGCAGCTCTTTTTGCTCTTGGTGCTAAAACAAAAATTATAAATAAATAAAAAAAATTTTCATTATTAAAATTAATTATATTTTTTCCATAAAAAAAATACTTACCAAATACTTGCCCAATATTGGTTGATTGGTCTTGTGATGGCCCTTGCGCTGCAGCAGACACCACTTGATTTTGCGCTAAAAAATGATAATTAAAATATAAAAATTATTATACATAATTAATAAATGCATAATAAAAAATAATAAAACAAAACACTTAGAATTATTAATATTAATGTTAAGGCTAGAAGCCAGTAAATTAATTTTCTCTATTTCATGTTGACGCTGAAGGTCTAAATTTTTGACAATTTGCTGATGATGCAGCAATTGTTTTCGCTGCTCCTGCTGTATTAAAAGCCGATTTTGCTCATCTGAGCAGATTTTTTCCGCCTGTTTTATCTCTTCCATGTCTTGGTTTAACATCAGCTCCTGCTGCTGTTGTTGCTGCAGTTTTAAGAACTGCTTCAGGACTCTCCTGCTGCGTCTTTTCTTGATGAGCCAATGTAGAATCCATAATTAAGATATCTATAATTAAAACAAATATTAAATTATGTTTGCTTAAATAAATCAAACTATTCTTTTTAATAATTTGATTTATTACCGACTTGTATTATCTTCACTCGAAGTTATACTAACTTATTTAGCGATAATTTCAAAATTTTCGAATAATGAATAACGCTTACTTACATCGGATTATTTAAATTATTCGTTTTTTTTTTTACATTCATAGAGTTACAAACCTACTGTTAATTAAATCGATTGTACTTATACATTAAACGAATTTTTCATAATAAATGTATAAAAAAAAATAGGATAGAAAATTCGTAAGTACACATAAAAAATATATATGCATAACCAATTAAATTTTCATGAATTCTATTATTCAATAGAATTCATTATTAATTGTTCATTTGATATAATTATTACCATCAAGCTTCTTAAAATCGTCATGTAATGCACTATTTTAAATTTATTTGCACAGAATTCAAACTTTATTTTTATATTAAAAAGTAACGCATAACATAATGGTCAAGTTTTTTTATTTATTATATCATAAAACGTTCCTCAAAGTTTACAAAAAATATACAGTTGTAAAATTTCTTCATGATATAGGCCATTACATGAAAATAACGGACCTAATAATTGTTTATTTAATAAATTTATTAGCGAAATTCTGCAAGCCTTCATGCAATATAATATTTTAGTTTTAATTGTACAGTTTTTAAATTTTACAAATTTATCTTTATATTACAAAGAAACTTCATAACATAATGGTTGAGCTTTTTTATTATTATCTATTATAACACAAAACATTCCTTAAATTTCACAAAACATATACTGTTGTAGTTGATGATTGTTCATATATATCTGATACAATTATTTATAATACTCTAAAATATTTTATACATTACACTAAGTATTTTACTTTTTATTGCACAGATTCATTTCACTATATTCTAAATATTATGAATGAACAATAAAACTTTATGAAAATTTAATACTAATGTATTTTTATTATCATTTACTATCAGCTGTCAGAAAACTAAATAATCACTGGATACCTGAAAACAAAAAAAATTCAAAATTTCACAAAGTATCGATTCTTATTTTACTGAAAAAATTTTTAATCAAAAAATATACTTATCTAATCTATATACCACAAACTATGAATATGATTGATATTTACTCTTTTTATGATTTAAGTAAATCTAATAAATTCACATTCTGTTTTAAACACTAATGTTAATATATAAATAAAACTTTTATACATAACTATGAATATCTACATTATAGCTTTAATTCCGGAATGTTTTTTAATCCATGAAGGATGCAACGGATACTTTTTTTTCATATTATTTTCAACAGCTCTATTTTCTTTGATATCGATCCTATAAAAAATTGAGATTAGCCATTTTTGATTTAAAATTGTCTGAACTTTTGATCTATGTCATCAGAATTGTAAGGAAATGCGTAGTAAAAAAGTTATAATTATTTATTTAACAAATAACAATTTTTTTTTTCATTTAGTATTCTTGTATCGAAATCGTCAGTCGATTTCGGTGGGTAGAGTAATTTTTGAAGCCGTCGACCCTAACCTTTAAAGCTTCATCGATATTTTTCGATTTTATTTATTAGAAGCCAAGATGTTGTACTTCAAATGTTGAAAATAATTTTAAATACCTAAAACATATACTATTTTCTATTTTTACAGTATATGATTTAACGAAAAAATTTGCCATAAATCTAACTAATTTCTCTATAAAGCTTATTCTCTATAACCTCCTTAAGTTGACGAGATTCGAAAATTTGTAGCTGCGCGTTATGAAGCGATTGGCACTTATCGATAGTAAAATCAAGCGTATTTACAAATAATATAAGCGCACTATATTTAATAGATTCTATGTACGTTAAATAATTTTCTACACACTTTGAAATCTCCTCCAATCGGTCAAATGTTACTTTTTTGATAATAATACTACGTCTAGGTTTTTTAGTCACCGATCCGTTCGATGTTAGTGGACGTCGATCATCCTCCAATTCTATAGCTCTTTCTGTGTGGCAAAATGTGTACCTCAGGGTCCACCATCGACCATAAACTTTGGTATCTCGCAGATCATCGCCGTGCCCAACAAAATATTTGTTGATATCTGGGAAGATGTTCTTAAACGTACTCCAATTGCCAGTGTCAAATGGAACACCGAAGCTGTCTAATCCTTTTAGAAATACTATCGGTTGATAGGCGATCGTTTCTTCTAAATCGTCACTGTATTGTAGGCCAGTCACAAGCCTCTTTGTACACGAGTTGTTTAAATAGTACGTAGTATTAAATATTGGATGTAGACGTTTACAACTCTCGCTCTGGCTGTCCATCTTCTTTGAGTGTCTACTGGTCGACTGATTGGGAACGAATGCCAGTCGCTGTGGTTATATATGCTCTGCATGAGACATCGGTGGTGGTGGTATGGTGGCGCGCATGTACGATGACTTGTTCCGGTCAAGGACTATATCAATGACATTTTAGAACTGCAGTTTTGCAAACAGTTGACGAAGCAGCCCCCGCTTCCGGTGAAGACAGAGTCAGCATTCCTGTACTGAACGTGAGCTCTGGCTATCGTATCATTTTTCTGCAAGTCAGCGGAGAAATTGTCGAGAAATTTCTGGAAACCTAACCCTGAACTCATGTAATACAAGAACATTATACAAAATTGACCACACCCGTCAGACGTATCACTTTGCAATTGCGTAGCATTCCATCGGTATTGTTTACAATTTTTTCGTAAGCGATTTATATGATCCGGTATAAATGGCGGTATACCGTAGCTATCAAAATACAAAGCATGTCCAGACACGTCGACGTAGATGCTGACCCAATGAATACCGGCTCTCGTATGACTATCGGTGTTAAAAACAAATGCGGTCGGTTTCGTCCACACCCGCGGGATCTGATCGGCCGGGAAGACACCCACAGTATGCGACGGAATCATCGATAAATGCTTCAGGATTTCCAGGCTGTTCATCGCAAACCTGCGGCGGTATTGTATAAGTAAATTCGGCGCAAGATTGTGCTCACGCGTGTTTAGCCACGCTTTCAATATATAAGCATTATTTAAAGCACAAGTGTATTGAAGATATTGGCTTTTTAAGGCGTGGTGAAGACAGTAGTTATCGGTCTACGGCAACTTGGTAAATGACGGGCAATCATTATCGTGCTCCAAATTAATAATCTCCCGTGATGTTATTTTATGCAAGGTCAGGCACTTTTCCTTACCTCGAACGTATATTTTCCTCACTTTTCTCGTAACGTCTTTCAGATTTCTGTACAAAGCTTTTAACGTTATCTCCCCCTCAAAGTAGTCGAGACCATGATGATGCTGTGTCAGCCACTCATTCTGCTTCCGAATTTCTTGACTTAGGCGAGTGATTGGATTTGCTGGCGCAACAACTCAGTGAGCACTGAATTCACCTTTTAAAGCCACGATAGGTATTTCTTTAGGCGAACAGATGTTTTTATTGTCTTTGACGAATTGTATATCTACTACGAGATCCATGCCGTCCAAGCACTCGAGGCAAACTGTCGTAGACGAGAGTTAAAGCAGCGTGTTGTATCATGACAGCGACATCTGGAGTCGTCTGTTCAACCATTAAAGTCCACGATACCTTGGCGCGAAGAATCTATTTCCAAGATATTGTCATATTCAGCATACCCGATACAATTCACTGTAGTAGTCAACGGATCACCGAATCTCACTTCTAATCTAACACTACCGTGCTTCATTAGATTCCAATGAGTACATTCATTAGCCGATAAATCGGGCGTCAAATCAAATGCAAAAAGGCAGTAGCCGTTAGGGTATGCTTCACGGCTAATCTCATTTCCCTCGTTGAGAAAATGAACACCGGTGCCAGAAAATAGCGTATGATATGCATCGATGTATAGCTTATTCTTCTTGAAATCAGGCTGTAATGCTCTCGAGGGTATTTGCATGCCGTCGATATATAAGCACAAAAAATTGATATTAAAATTTTAAAAATTAAATGGGTTAAGATTTCGTACACCATTGTAAGCTTTATTTTCAACAAAACCGACGATTATGCGTTTGGGCAGCTGTCCCAATATCACATTATCCAAAGTTTCACCGTGAACGCCACTGTGCATTGTTAGAGCCTTGACTTCTACTCGTGTAAGCGGATATTTAGCAGTTGTTTTTGAAAGTGCCTTACTGTGAGCGAGCAGCACGCCGGGGCTTATTTTCACACGTCTAACTAAAAGATTGGTCTCCTCGATGTGAATGCCCATGAAGCCCGCAGAATCCATCAGAGAAAAACTGTCTCGAGATCTTACTAAACGAACTCTAACCTTTACACCATTTAGCAGCAGCTTTTCTTGATTAAAAACGTCAGAATGAAGGTGACCGATCATGTCAATCCATTTCTTAGCAGATAAAAGTCTACGTCGAGCTATGAGACCGAGATTCTCGTTCTTCGTGTCTTCCATTTTATCAGCTGTGTCGGCTGTCTATAAAACGCTCGTCAAGTGTGATGCCTTTGCAGCAGGTCCGTAATTAAGTAGCGTCTCAATGTATGCTCTGTAGGCATACGCATTAGTCGGTGGTGACACAGGTTTTTGATTAAAAAAGACATCGACTTGATTAAATAGCGAGTGCACGAAATTGTTGACAGGTGCAGCGTGATTCATTAAAGCCTCGGAACCCTCGGGTAAAACATCTTCAATAATCGTACATCTGAGAGATACGCGTAAACTGAGTATGGTATGAGCAAGATCAATGTACTCCTCGCCATTCCCCGGTATTACAAATTCTATTGGCGAGTCATCGGTTAACGATGATATAGGCTTATACTGCACCCAATGCGAACCCTCAATCGTTGTCTGAGTAGGCGGAATTTCAAACAGAAGTAATTCAGATTTTAGACATTCGCACGATTGGGTGTGTAGGAAAGCCATTCTTATTAACCAAAAATGTCTCTTGTAGATCGATTACCGCTCTTCCTCTTCTTCTTCTTCCTTTTCTCTTTTATCATGCACACCTTTGACGTCTTTTTATTCCTCTTGACACGCTTTTTGTTCTGTTTCCTTTTTTTCCGCCCGCTTGAGTGGGTGTTTGCGCTGCTCAAGCTCTGAAGCAGCTGCGACGGCTCGATATAGCGGGGCACTTTATAACCGGACCCCTCCATTAATTTATCCAGCTTTACTTCGGCCTTTCTCTTGAGGCTCTCGCCAGACTCTCTCACGCGGTTGCGCAATGATTCTCTAAGCGGTGTGTTATGCGTAGTAACATCGGTCATAATATTCATACCTGTACGTAAAGCCTCTTTACCAACAGCCTTAGCTCCACGGCTGAGGAGTGGGAGAACCCTACAGAATATTCCAGCGAGAAAAGAGCCAATGCCACCATGGCCTTTCTGGTAGGGTGAGCCAGCATAGATACGGCCAATACCCCCACCACCCCGACTTATTACCCCATCATCGCCTACCTGCATGTCAAAGTATTCCTCGTAGCGACTCATCTTTACTCTATACGTTTAAAGTGTAGTGTAGCCGTCAACGTACCGTAATCGAATGGTATTGGGTCGCCAAGTTGATCTCTTATATATATTTCTATTGTACGAAATGTATTGAATAGCAAAGGTAGATACACAGAGGGTAAGAAATGTTTAATCATTACCCTACCATATGTGTAATTATGAAAGTTGAGAGAAACAGCTCTCAATAGACGCGATTGAATGTCTCCAGTCATATACGGCTCCAAGATGTCACTGTAGAGCATCAGCATTGTAGGCAGACCACTGGAGAGATTGACTGGCCGATCGCTAATTATCGGTTTATCAACGACGATTACACGAGGGTTTATAATTTCGAACCCAAAAATTTTCTTTAATCTCTTCGACAGGGATAAATTGTGGTCCAGCTGGCTACAACCAGACTCTGTACAAATTCGGCAAACTCTAATTTACCCTCCACGTTCGACCTCAAACTTCAAATGATTTTTTACATTGTCCAGACTATTAATTTCGTCTATGAGAGTTTTGACATTTTGATAAATACCAGGTCTTATAAACGATGCTGAAGCTCTAGATTCTTCGGCATGCGTCTTATTGGTGATTGTTTGATGCTGAGGTGTACACTCGAGAAACACCATTCTGTCGATCAGTGTTGACGGTATATGCTGAAACGTAAGAGGAACTTGAATCTCTGTAAGGGCAACTGCCCACGCACCGTGTAGCTGTAATTGCTAGGCAATACGATATAAAATTGATCTCTCATTTTTGCTTTAATTTTTAAAAGCGCTAACCCTGACCCAAGAATTAAATTTGTCGGGGTATCCTTTCCAATGAACAAAATACTCCTTTGCCTGACCTTTACCTCTAGTTTTTAAAATTTTTTCAATTTCAAACGCTGCTTTGTTCAAATCTTTTTTAGCTCGCGAGAGCTCCTCCTCGTAGAAAAAAACCGTCAATATCCTCGTTTGCCAAATCTTTCAAAATGTAAACCGGAGGTTGGCTAAAATAAATGGCGTTGGTAAAATAACGCCACATTCGTTCTTTTATAGTTCTTATGAACCTCTCTACAACAGTTGCCTTCGTATCGGGACTCCATACAACCCTTAAATTTATTTCCATTTTTTTCAACAATTCCTGCATCGCTGATCCAACAAACTCCTTTCCTTTGTCCGATTGAATTCCTAGCGGTTTCCTCTTATTACTCCTGGCTAAAATTCGTTGAAAGCCGTCAGCAACACTTTTTGCACTCATGGTCACAATAGGCTCGATCCATGCATACTTACTGAGAACATCGATGACAGTGAGAAGATAGTTGTACCCATCATTGCAAGAGCTTAGCGATCTCATGTCCATCAAGTCGACTTCCCACACATTGTCAAAATTGCGTACGTTATAGCATCTTCGAGGAAATCGGTGTCTCACCTGCTTGTGTATGTTGTAAGCATCCTGGCCTTCGAGCCAATCGATCACATTTTCTCTATGACATTTTTTGCGTGTAGCGTGTAAAATCTTATCTGCACCGGCGTAGGCAGTAGGTTGTGGGAGGTCATAATAAAGCTGTTCAAACATCCTACTTATTTTTTTTGTTTTTCTTATCTTTTAGAGATTTATTCTTCTTCTTCTTTTGCGTCTTATCGCACGGTTTTATTGCTTTCTTGATTCGAGAAAAGAATTTTTCAAAAGTTATTTTACTGACCACGCAACAAGCGGTTATCATTGCAAAAGTTCGCTCGTCGGGTGGTGTCTCTTGAGCAAGCATACGTGAAAAAGCACGCTCGGCCAGTATACGATCAGCTTTTCGATGATTATTCTTTTTCTTGTCACTGTACGCTAGATCGTGCTCCCGACAGGCACCATCCAGAGGATTGATCCCCACCTCACCACGTTCGAGTCCACAAAATTTATACCCGGGAACATGCACCTCAAACGGCAACAAATCAATCAAAGAGTCTAGAGCACTATTTTTTTCCCCTCCTCTACGACACTCTCGTTTTCTTTTCTTCGCTTTTTTGTACTTGTCACTCATCCGACGCCATGATTGAACAATTTGTGGTGTCGGTGTAAGTTTCTTTCGTCTCTGCGCTACAGCTCGCTCACTGATACCGTCACCTATCAGTTGCAAGTGAGAAGAAGATGCTGGCGAAGCTGCTAGACTTGGAGGCTGTGTCACAATTTCGGGCAATGAAATGTTGGACGATGACGTCGAGCCTCTAATACGGTCTAAAACGCGTTTATTACCAATGTATTCTTGAGGTATGAGCGCTTGTCGGAACGCCGTCGCAAACTGACGATGACCTCTGGGCAGAGGTATTTTTCTAGCTCTCATAGCATCATTCACCAGGTCGATAATGTTTGCCCCCTCAACAGGGGCGCCATCTATGATTACGCTTCCGTTACGGTCCCACACTATATTACCGGATCTGCGCAAGTACAGCATAAGTCGTGCAGCATTAGCACGATATTTTTGTGGAATGCTTTCGACGATATACTCGTCAGTTATTAACTCATCCTCCTCTTGTTGACGCTGCTCGTCGATATAGCCGTCGTTGACCGTACTCGGAAGAGTCACATTGCCTTCGTCGCCCTCTGAGAACTTTCTTTTCGACGAATCCTCCTCAGCACCTCGAAAGTGAAGATAGCGTTCTAAAACCTGCTTATACTTTGACCACTTCTCCCTATCGTCTTTGCAGACTGATGCGGATGACCAATTGGGTATTTTCCACGCTTACAAATGTAAGGGTATAGTGAACACACATCCACGTATTTTATTTTTTCATCACTACTGCATTCGTACGCTTTAACAGTATTCCCTGTGCGACCTCCAAAAAATGCTTCGCGGGGATCCAAAGGCTTTCTGTACACGAGGTCGATATTATTTTCAACAAAATACCTCATCTCCTCGTTGCGTGCCAATACCTGATCGTACGTACATTCACACATCTCGATCAGCTGATAATTGTTTGCAATAATTTTTTGGAAGTGGCACAAGTTTTCTCGTACCTATCATCCATCGTGTTGTTGTCGATCAAGCTATCGTCTCGATTCACTCTGTAGCAGCGAGGGCAGCCATGCCAATAGCAACCGTGAAATTGAAGAACGATCCCTCTATGATTTTCGTTTTCTTCGGCAGGACAGACTCCGTCTACAATACAATACTAGAATATTCTCGGGTAATCTTCTCTCGTGGCCATGCCCAACGTGTTCGATTCTGCGATTTAATCTTCTTTGCTCCATCCAGTACAACCAATGGATCGCTTTGATGGATTGGTTATCAGCTATTCTATAGCCACCAACGGGTACGATGCCGATCTGATTTTTCATTAAAAATTTTTTTCGAAACACATGCATACACGTGGAAGCTATTGTCGTACAATCGTCGAAAGGATCCACTGTAAATTGCATGAATGTCGCTCGAAAAGCTAAACAGGCTAATCGCAGTATTTTGCCATCCTGCTTACAGTATTTAATTATCTCCTTCTGAAAATCAAACACATATTCGCTATTTACTTGTTCTTTGTACCATTCTAAAAAATTTTCTCGATCTTTGGCCGTCATAGAGTCATGAGCGTACATATCTCTAGGTGGTAGTGGCTCGATGTAGAATTGATTTACCGGAGTATTGAATAAATGAGGGAAAGTACCTTTCGCGGTTTCTGAAAGTCCATAAGCTTTTGGTAAACTACTTAAAGGCATGTGAAAGTAATTCAGACAATCGATAAACTTTATATTTAAATATTCCAACAAAATAATTTTTGAACCGTTTAAAATTACCTGCGGTTTTTCGCGCTCACTCTGCTTCTCGACCAAATATTTAAAAATAAATTGGCTGTCGAATCCTTGAGAATTGTGTGCAATACATATCGTCTTTTTGAAATTTTTACGTTTAGCTAGAGCTAAAGCAACCAATTCTTTTACCGGATCAATATTAAACACGTATTCTCTAATACCACAGTATTCACATCTGTTAGAAATATCTACATCGTCGAGACACAGAGTGCACACTTGGTGTACTACACATAAATTTGGAACGTGTATTTCTTTCTCCTCATCGCCAAGTACAGGTACGGATTGCTGCGTCTCGAAATCGTAAAATAAAAATAATACATTTTGTTTCTGTGTACCATTTTTGATCGGTTGTACAAAGCAAAAATGGCCCACTGGTAGCCGCTGGTTGCAAATATTACAAAATGACACACCACATGTATAAGCTTCTCCACGATTATTCATTCGCACGGTTTTGCAACAAATTGTACAAATTTTAATCTCGTCGCATACAGATAATTGTTTTTGACCTGATTTTTTTTTTCTTAAATCATTTTCATAGCAATTATTGCCAAAAAAATTCAAGTTACAATTTTCACATTTTTTCAAATAATTAGATTTATCGCACTGTGGAGGGTGGAGGCATTTGTAACACCTATTTAAACATCTGTGACTCTCGACGTTTTTATAACTTTTGTTGCACGGTATGCAATATCCTTTACTTCCAGCTGCACCCACTAAGTTAAATATCGGTTGATAATGTCTACTAGCCTCGTAGTACATAATTCGTAGTACGTGCAAAACACTTTTATAAGTATCACTTACATATCTCGTCCCGTCGAAAATAGGCGCATCTCCGCAAGCAAAATTTCTAAAAGAATACACAACTATAGCTATACCTTTGTGAGCAAGAGACATCTGAAATCGATGAATTTCTTCAAGTCCGCAACCATTCGTCGGGACACGGACTTTTGCCAATCTGATAAGATCTTGAGCTGCTTCTTTCTGTACTCGACTATTTTGTCTTCTAATTTGATTCCAATAGTTGTGAACAACGCCCGAGCGCAATTGACCTCTAACTGCATGAGCACAAGCTGTAACTACAGACCGCGGTAGACACAGACCATCATCGTTTCTTATAGATAAAATCGAACGTTTTCGCACAGACTCTTCAGTTAAGCGCACACGGCCACGACCTACTATATTATTTATAACAGCACACTTGATCAACAATCTGTCATCAATATCGAAATCGGCTGCACTTTGCGCTGCACTTAAAAACATATTCCACAGTTTGCCGACGTCAAAATTTTGAATAGGCCTAAATGACATCCATAAGGGCCCATAATTAAATCTTTCAGATTGAATAGTTATGCCTATAAAATCTGTAGGCTCACGGTCACGACAAAGATTTTCATGCAGCTCAGACAGAGCGCTCTCCAACCACTCGTAAATGTTATTATTATCGGGCGGTGGTCTGGATATTCGACCTGTGAGTTCGAGTCCTTCTACACCGAATCGTCGATAGTACCGTGAAGAGCTACTATCAATAATAAAACGAGGAACTCTTTCTATCGTCCCTCTAGCACCTTGACCGTTCTGTAAATAAATATCTGTAAAAATTGAAGGTTTTGAATATTCATGAATTAAAAAAACAAGAAGTGAATTAAAAATACTATGGACTTACTGCTGTCGTTTAAAGACCGGGCAGTGCTGTTGTCGGTGTCGGTGTCAGATGAACCCAAGCTGGAGGAGATCGAGGTGGATAACTTCGATGAATGAGACTCGCTATCCGAGTCTGTGTCATCGCGTACATCATTTGACGTCGAGCTCTCTGTACCGTGCAGCTGAGGCGTATGGGTTTCGTTATGTGAGCCTACGTCACCGCGCGCGTCATTTGACGCCGAAGACCCTGCAGCATCCAGCTGAGGTAACTCGCACTGTCTGATCACCTCATCGCCTTCTGTATCGGCACGCATTTCCCTAAGCACTAAAACGTATTTTATTTAAATCAATATTTGTTTTTTTTACACACGCATACATATATAAAAAAGAGTACTCACGATGTCGATGAAGTATGCGGTTAGATGCAGCATTGGCTTGAAGATTACGTCTTCATATCACACTCACCACAAGATCGAGAATTTGATTATTAATAAAAAGACCGAGTTGACACATATACTCAATACTATTAATATTAGTATGCATCAAGACAAACTTTAATTTTTGTAATAAAATCTCCGTTGATAAAACTGCCAAGTTGCTGCGTTTTATTAAATTAAATAACGACCGAACATTTCTATCGCGGGACATCGCGATGCGAAGCGCACATTTAAGAACGCCGAGTACGTGAATTTTCGACGGTAAATCCATGTTTACTGACAGAGTGAGATACTATGGTCACATCGGCGCAAAACTGCTCTATTTATACTGTCTCGCTCATTGCCGCAAGGAGGGAATTTTGCAAAAGAACGATTGAACTCAGTTCAAAATTGCAAGCGAAGCTTATGCTTCATATTCTTCAAATGAAATAGAGAGAGAGAAAGAGAGAACTGTGTAGTATGACTTTTATTTGTCAAGTTTCAATCATGTGTAAATTATTTGAAAGAACAGAAAATAAATGCTCGTATAACACTCTAGTAAATTTTTAGTTTATATAGCAGACACGTGTGATCTCGACCTCTAGAAACTGAGAAATTCGACTTTATATTTCTCGAGTTTCAGATGTGCGCAACTCGTATTTTAAAACAATTTTAATCGCGATTCAAATGAAAAATCATATTCGAGAAAGCCATCTTAATATTATCTCAAACTTCTGGAATGTGCAAGTCGTCTGAAAAAAGTTCCATGTAAAAGAATATACAAATTATTTTTTCTTGAATTGTTTCTTAAAAGTCGACTCGTCGTGATATCGTCTAAAACTTCAGGAATGTACAGACCATTCGAAGAGCTTATATGTAAAGGAATATATAACTCTATTATGTTTTAACTCAGTTTCTCGTTGCATTGCTTTTCTGAAGTCGACATACATCTTAAAAACATTTAATGCAGACAAAAACAGCAAGGGTATTATCTGCCTCGCGTATGCCTTTCCTATGACATCAGCGACGAGCTCCGTGACACCCTATACTCTCTCTCTCTCGCGCGCGCGCGCTCTTCGGTATCGCGCGTTATTAAAAAGTGCTGACATTAGATAAAAGTTTTAGAAAATTTTACAAGATGTTCTTGAGTAGTCAGTCGTCGTTCGGACTCCTTGTACCATGGACGGATTACCCGTTCATGAGTGCGAGGAGTCTTTATTAAATTTTTTCCACCGTGAACGGTTTAGTGACGAGGAATCACTATCAGAAGCCACGGGTGCGTGCTATCTGGATCTCTTAAAAAAAGATAAATATCTACATTTGTTTGATAGTGGTAGTGAAAGTTCAGACCTGGACATCGAGTGCGTCGCCGATTGTGAGTTAAATAATAGTATTGTGTTCAGTGATAGTGCAAACGTGAACAGTGAAATTATACAGTATACCAGTAATGTAGACAGTGACAGTGACATAGAGGTTGTAGGATATGAAAACGCGAACATTAACATTATAGAGTGTGCTAGTAGTGTCGTTAATGTAGACACTGATAGTGAAATTGATGTGTGTGTTGTTGATAGGCCCGAACCTCAAATATCAAGAAGAGACAAGTGCGTGAGTTGTCTCATTAACTATTACAGAAAAAATCATCTCACGCCTTGGCGTTATTGTTTTTGCTGCACGAGATGGGTTTGTCCTAAGTGCATCAAAACTTGTAAATTTACGTGTGTGTGTTTCGTTAAAAACGATCGGTTTGCTAAAATGCGCGTGTTAGAGAAGCCACGATTAATGCTGCGCATTGCTAAGCCGAAGATACGGCGAGGCATCAAGTGTCTGTCGTGTGGAAAAATTTATTGGAAAAAAAACATTCGGCAGCCGTGGCAATACTCATATTACAACAGTGGGTGACTCTGCCACAAGTGCTTGTGACAGTTTTTAGTTTTTAAAAACGTTTTTTTATGTGACAGTTTTAATTTTAAGCAAGATTAAAAATGGACTACGTGGAGGAAGAAGAGGTGGAGAACTTCCAGGAAGAAGAAGAAGAAGAAGAACAATACGACAACGACGAGGGCTTCGAGGAGTCGGCCCACGACGACGACGGTGATGTCTACGAAGAGCCCGAAAATTGGGACCTCCAACCTGACTGGCCCGTACACTATGCGATGGGTATAGGTTTTTACGTTGTGGGCATAGACACCGACGATTCGGGCTTCAGCTCCGATGATGAATAAAGGTATTTAATATTTATTTAATCAGAGTAATACATTTGTAATGCATGTTATTGCTAACGGTAGGTAAAAATATAAATTAACAGATGTATGTTAATTTATATATTTTTTAATCACACACACACACACACACACACACACACACACACACACACACACACAC
>UELU01101526.1:0-11922 GCA_900490025.1 Megastigmus dorsalis | reverse complement strand
ACATCAAAATCACCGCTTTTAAAGCGTTGAAACCACTCACGACACGTTCTTTCACTAAGAGCAGCGTCACCGTAAGCACTTGAGAGCATTCGATGAGCCTCAGCCGCAGTTTTCTTCAAATGAAAGCAGAAAATCAACACTTCCCGCAAATGACGAGAATTTGGCTCGAAAACTGACATTTTCGATCGAGAATACACTTTTGATGCAAACACAAATTCACTAATGTGCTGCTATCGTTATGTTGACAGATGTCCAAGCTTACTGTATGAAATTTTTGACCTGCCTATTTCAACCGGCACTTACCGCTGCAGCCATCTATCGAAAAACGGCGGAAGCAAAGTTGTACACCTAATAATATAAATAAATAAACGTAATTCAATTTAAAAAATCTAAAATAAAACAACACTGTTTCCTATCTAAAGAAATAAATAATTTATTTTTTTGCTTATAATAGTAATTTACAACGTACCGTAAAAATGTAACACATCTTATAAGAAATAGAATATATTTAAGTACAATAATAACATCTTTATAATATAAGTTGTGACTGCTGCAGCTTGTAGTCTGTGGGATTATTTTGTCAGTACGTTTAATACTTCGTTTAGTACTACGTTTGTGACTACCCATCGTTAGCGGGCGCGTTAGCTTTACTGGACACAAAAATTGCTCTAGCGCACTCAGACGATGGAACTTAAGAGTTCTCAACCCTGCTGTAATTTATTTATTTATTTGTTTGTTTGTTTGTTTGTTTGTTTGTTTGTTTGTTTGTTTGTTTGTTTGTTTGTTTGTTTGTTTGTTTGTTTGTTTGTTTGTTTGTTTGTTTGTTTGTTTGTTTGTTTGTTTGTTTGTTTATCCAGAGTAATTTATTTATCCAGAGTAATACATTATATTACATTCAAAGACGCAATATATATATTACATTACTATAAAGTAACCCTGCAGAGGAAAATTATATTTCCTGTTTGCAGGTCTGGAGAGAAAACCTTAAAACTAACTTAAAACTAATATAAAATTTTATATTTAACATAAATATATAGTTTTAAACAACAGTAACAGTATTGTGTCATAGTGCTTATAGAATTTAGACTAGTATCTTGTAATGCAGAATTACAAGATCTAATCTTTGTATAGTATTTAATAACTGCTTCCCATTATCCATTCTTTTAACTTATTACTATACAATCTTTTACTTATATCCAAAGTCTTTATTTCATTTGGTAATTGGTTAAATATTCTTATTGCTTTAATATAATTACTTTTATTACTAACGATTTTGCATATTTTTGGTAAGATAATAGCTTTGTTTCTTGTTTTACTGTTGGAGATTTGATATATATTTTGAAGGCATTTGTAGTGATATTTCAGACACTTGTACTCAAATATTTGCTGTACGTTTAGTGTTTTTTTTTGTACAAAATTGTTTTTGAAAACTAGTTTTAATAATCTGTTTTGCACACTCTGAATCAGATTTAAATTATTTTTATAAGCTCCACCCCAAGCAGTTATTCCATAACTAATTAGACTGTGAAAAAGTGCATAATATATCATCTTTAGTGTATTAGTTGGCATAAACTTTGATAATTTATAAAAAATATAAATTAAATATTTTGTTTTATTTATAATGCTTTCGATGTGTATATTCCATTTTAGATTCTGATCAAAAATTATTTCTAAATATTTACAATTTTTAACTCTCTTTATTTTCTAACTATCTATCACAATTTCGAGATCCTTTTTTGGTACACTATCTGTATAGTTACCAAACGTGATATACACAGTTTTGTTTATATTTAATGTTAGCTTATTTAGTACTAGCCAGTTTGATACTTTTCCTAAATGTTTATTCATAATTCTTTCAACCTCGTTCCAATTTGTACCCGTTGAGATGATTGCTGTATCATCAACATAGGATAATATTGAATTTTCTGGCATTTTAGTCAATAAATCATTAACATATATCAGAAAAAGCAGTGGTCCTAGTACTGTTCCTTGAGGTACACCTGTGTTGATTGTGTTATATTCACTTTCACATTCTTCCAACCTTACCTTTTATTTCCTATAAGTTAAGTAACTTACGACTAGATTATTTGCTTTACCTCTAATTCCAATTGCATCTAGTTTATCTATAAGTATCTTATGGTCTACAGTATCAAAAGCCTTGGATAAGTCAAGGATAGTTACTGCAATTGTAATACTTTTGTCTAATTTTTCATATATTTCTTTAGTTATATAATTTAATGCATTTTTTGTTCCTTTTGTGTTTATAAAACCAAATTGTTTTTCACTTAGGATTTTATTTTTATTTATAAAATCTAGAAATCTATTATGTATTAATTTTTCGAAAATTGTAGCCACCTTTGGTATCAAAGATATTGGTCTATAGTTTGTGATTTCACTTTTTCTCCCAGATTTGAAAATTGGTACTATCTCAGCTGATTTAAGGATATCAGGCCATATGGATTTCCCAATACATTTATTGAAGATATCTGCTAAAATATCTGATATGTTGTTCGAGATCACTCTTAGTGTTGTGGCATGTATTCTATCCATTTTTGGATTTCAAGTTTCCTATGATTTTTTTTTATTTCTGAACTATAGGTTTTATAAAAATTGTATTCCCGTTCATTTCAGGTAATTCAATTATTTTATTGTTTGGCATATTAATTTTGTTACTTATGTTTTTTCCCATATTGCAATAATAATCATTCATAGTGTTAGCAATCTCTTTTTGGTCTTTTATAGATATATTATTTTCATTGATAATTTCACTTATTCTATTGTCTATTTTTTTTTGTGTTCCCGAATTTAGAGTTAATTATTGACCATATTTGTCTTGGATTATCTGTGCTTTTTTTAATCCGTTCTTTTTCATATCTAATCGTAGTATTTTTTATAACTTTGTCCAAAATTTTTGTATAATTTTTATATTCATCTTTTAAAATATTATTTCTCGGATCTTTTTTTAGTTTTTTGTAAAGATTTTCTTTCTTTTTACATGATTTTAGGATTGCACTAGTTATCCAGTGTTTTCTTGGTATATCTTATTTTTAGTCGTATTATATTTATACTTAGATTTCTCTGTACATTTTTGTATTCCTTCAATTAAACTGTTTATTGCTTCATTAGGATCTACGATTTGTTTATACTGATTCCAGTTAAACTCATTTGCAAACCTACTTAGTGTTTTATAATTAGTTTTTGGTGAATTTTTTATTTATATTAACAAAAAGTGGAAAATGATCCGGCAATGGTATTGTTAGTTTAAAAGTTTTTGTACTTATAGTACTTGTTTTGATAAAAATATTATCGATACATGTTCCACTTTCATCACCTAGGTCATATGGCCTAGTGGTATCCAGAAAACCGGGGAAAAAACCATTTTCCAAAAAATTGTTTAAAAAATTATTACTTATATTATTATTCTGCAGTATATTTATATTAAAATCACCTATTACCAAGTGATTTTTTATATTTCCTTTAGTGTGTAAATATTTATTTACATTTAGTATAAACTCTGGACTGTATAATTCATGCGATCTATACATTGCAGATATTTCTAAATGTCCACTATTATTAAGATTAATAATTGTGTTCATTATTTTTAATCTTCCAAATTCTATTATATTGTTTGTTTGATTTAATTTTTTATTAACGTATACAACTACACCATCTGACTTATTTATATTACTATGGTTATAATATATTTCGTATCCATTTAGGCTATAATATTTATAATGATTTAGTTTCCATGTTTCTGCACATACAATAACATACGGTTTGCGGTCTCTTGATCAGTACTTGTAATTTTTCAATATTTGCATTCAAACTTCGTATATTTAAGTATAATATTATATTATCAATTGTTTTACTATCCCGATTAAGAGACTCAAGATCATTAAACGAACGTTGCTCTTCCGATAGTTGATCCTGTATGCATTCCATGACTTCCTCATTATAATTTATTTCTTTATTTCTTAAATTAGTAATTTGTGAAATCATATTATAGTCTTGAGCTTGATGTACTGCCGAATCTGGATCTGGTTCCAATTGATTCTGTGCTGCCAGTATAAGCTGATACTCTTGTTAATCTTGATGGGCTATTTATCTCTTGAGTGTTCATTGTTGGATAATTTGTCGCTTGTGCTGTTATCGATGTGTTATTTATTCCTTGAAAGTTCCTTGTGAGATAATCTAATTTACCAATGTATCTTGGGTAGTCTGGTTTCACAGTATAATCCGTAGACTTAATATTATTTCTTATTTTTGATTTCAAAATTTCGCAATTTTCACTATCTGTTACCATATGTTTTATGTTATATTTATTTCCAAACTTTGTATTGCTGAAGTTGCAGTTAGCACAGCATAATTCATCCCAATTACAGTATCTTGTTAAATGAGTTCCAGTGCATTTTAGGCAAGTTGGATCATTTTTGCATTTATAACTATTGTGTCCGAAATGTCCACAGTTTAGGCATGGGTTGACATTAATTTCATCATTAATTTCATCGTATATTATAGGAATAATTGTGATTAATAAAACGTTTGATATTTTGTAAAAAAAATCATTTATTTTTTAAGTCTAAATTCATTACATGATGTGTATAATTTTCTTATAATATCGCGATAATAACTTCAGATCACGCGGTTGGCTCTCGCGCGCCGATCGATCTCGAAGCGTTGGGTACGTCGCGCATACTTTCGTGCAGCGAACGGTCACGCGTAATAATGACTTTATCCCGTCTGCGACTTTAAATTTGTCGCGCAAATTCTCTGAGCGGCCGGCGGTTCGGTTCGCGCTCGTATTTGCAGCGCAAATGAGAGAGAGAAATATTAGGCGTACTTGGCCTCCAAATAGCGCACTTACAGTGTCAGCAATCACTCCGTCTTCGGTTGCTGATCCTGGGCTCGTCGTCGTCGTCCCGTTACTGAAGCGAAAGTCGCTGAAAGTCGGGCGAGTCGTCGTCTCGTGCGCGCCCTCTTACTCTCTTGACTGGGGCTTTGCAATCTGGCTTCTCGCCCTCGCTCTGCCTATAGATCGCCCCGCTGCAGCTTTGACAAAATGACGGCCCGTTGCAGCTCCCAAAGATCTCACGGTCCGTTTCGGATGTTCGCGCGCTAACCTGCGCTTTTCCCGCGGCGCGGAATAATTCTCGCCACTGTTGTGAGAGCCTCGTGGCTCCTTTTCGGTGATGGACGCGAGCTTGCGTCTACACCTCACGCTGGTCGGCGTAATAAGGAAGAGACTCTGCTCTTCTACCGCTTTCTCTGCTCCGGTTTCTCCTCCTTCCTTTTTGGGTTTTCTTTTTGCGCCTTCTCTTTCTGTCTCTAGCGTGACTATTATCGCGCTTCTCTCTTCTCTCACTCTCTCTTTCTATTAAGCGAGGTTTCAATAACCGCGGTTCGTAAAATTAGAAATTTTAAAAACGCAGAAACTCACTTTTACTTTTTTCCTCCGCTATTCTCACTCATAATTAATGAGAGTTGTCAGTTCAACTGTTGTAGCACCTATATAAGTGCGGTCCATCGCAAGGAAATTAATATACTAAATTATCTATATAATAATTGCGGGAGAATTTTCTGAAACCATGAAAATTATATGAAAAGTGGGGGGAAAATCAAACAACGATGCTAAATTTAATTTCTACTTTTTTCTGTTTTCTTTCTTTTATTTCCATCTGCTTTCTTTTTTTGTCTTCCTGTTCACTTAATTGATCTTTTTGCCACGAATCAGAGGTCAATAGCGAGGACATAACTTTTTTTTTTCTTTTTATTTACAAAGTCCCAAATTTATAATTACGTTTCAAAATTGTATCTTATTTTAATATATATTAATAATTTTTTTTTAATGTTTTTAGATGAATATAATCCTGTATATCAATTACTAAATACGTGTTTTAGAGGGAAATATTATATACAGACAACGTATGAACAAACTAAAAAACTTAATACTAACTTACATAATAAGTAATAGAAAAGGAATTCGAAAATAATATCGAGCTTTCTTTTAAGTACGGATAGATTTGGAAATTGATTAAATTTTATAACATTATAAAATATTGTATTAACGATACGCTATATATTTAATATTTTTTATATGAAGTCGTTCCTAAATATATTTATTAATCCAAAATATTGTATATTATGCAATATTCTTCACTAATCAGTATTATTAATTCTCCCGTTAATTAATAAAGAATCATTTCTGTACAGTAACGATTAAATTTCAAAATTCTTGTTCCTATATCTATTATATAGTGTTTAAAGAAATTGTCATTACGCAAAATCGCTACCAACACTATCCTTTAATTTTTGTGCTATAAATTTTACGTTTTACATTTTTATCTCTGATATATTGAAACCAAAAAATTATCTAACATCTCTTAGATCTAGGTACTCATATTATAAGAAAGACCTTATTATAATAAAAGGCATTAACTATTGTGTTTTTGAATGAAACTGCCAAAAACAACTTTTATTTTTTATTTAAACTTTAGTTCTCGGTAAATTACGAATTATAGTTTCTATAGTAAGTAATTTGCACAGTCATTATATTTAAAAATAATTTTTTCTATAATTCATGCGCTTTGAAAAAAAATAGACTCTATAAATTATAGTACCCTCAAATGTTAATGATGCTAACAATTATTTAATTGTATTAATTTTTAGAATAAAAACTCAACGGTTTTTGCTATTAGCCGAGCAAATCCACGTAATTTTTGCAGAAGAACGGAAAGAAACTTTCTATTCCCCTCGAACTGGGAAAGATGGTATAACTGTTGGTGCTCGAGGAATTTTGTATGACAAATACCTTGAAATACGTGAAAAATTGATTCAAATCAATGTTATCAAAAAAAATAAAAATCGGCTGTATCAAGCAATGATATCATTGAATCTGGTAATATGTATTTCATTCTTGAATTTAAAGAGACTTTTCTGCTTAGGACCGAAAGTAATTGGTGCTTCAGGTTGCTCAAATATTTTCCTTTAGACTGCCGGAGAATCAATATATTGACGCACCCCATGATCGACACTGTGTGTATGATCAATCATTGATATAAGGTACCTTAAATACCAGTTTTCTGAGGGCGATATGCTCTTCCAAATCTCGGCAGTCTAAAGGTTAACGTTTACTTATAAATAAATTGCAAATATTTCCGAAGATATTATTAAGTTAAACCGTATAATAACAGTATAATAATCATAGCTAAAAGTAAAATTTAAAAGCATTCAAATTATGTTTATATATATATACAAAAGGAAACGTAGAATATCAATTACTTCTTAAAACAGTCGTTAACGTATTCAGTTTTTTTTACATATTCAAATTCTTTGTAACCATAAATAGGGTATTTGTACCGATTACTGTGCCCTAACCTATTACTGCATATAAGGTTTTACATATGGCGCAATGGATCTACTTACAAATTCTTATAGTAACAAGACGAGATCCAGTAACGGGCACATTTAGTTTAATTTTTATTGTGCTCCATATTAAAATTTGATGGATTTTTGCAAAATAAATTTTGTCCCTAATCAATTAAGAAATATATTAACCTTCACCATAAATATATATAAAAACAATGAGAGTACAAATCCATTTAATTTGACACAAACTACTGAAGTGTAAAGGGGCACAAGTATCCTATGTATGTTTTATATATGTATATGCGAAATTGAAATAATGTATCTAAAAAAACTCAGTTCTCGGCAGTCCGTCACGAAACAAGCACGCGTATTGAAGGCTCCGTGTTTTTCCCTCCCTGCTATTAGAAAGACGCACGAACAAGGTACTGCGCAAAGTGAAGAAAGTTCTCAATTAGTGTCCCGGATTAGGCAGAAAGACGCACGACCAAGGTACTGCGCAACCCAAACGACTTGGAAGTTTCATCTTCCCGCGCGAGTAGCCATCTTTGTTAGCGCGTCGCGACCACGAGGAATCTTGCGTGCGGAAAACGTTCATCCATAGCCTCAACGGCTTAGAACGTTTTACAGACGCATAAGCCTCTACGGTTTATTGTGTTCTGCGTGCGTGCGATTAATACGTAGCCGCTACGGCTTACTGTTTAATAATTAAAATTCTCTCAAAACATAAATTCTCTTTCCTGTTCAATTCAATGTACATTTCCACATTTCATGAATAAATCTGAGTTTTTTATGCCGAAAGGCTTTTTCCCAAAAATAGTGAGTTTTCTTTTATAGCAAAAAATAAGTTAACGTCATCAATAAATAAAGGAAAATAAAATCAACGCGGTAAATTCGGTTCTAAAAATAAAAATTAAATAGAAGAAATTGAATAATATTAAATTCACTATATGTTTCTCTGTAAAACTTCATTTTGATTGCTTATTAATTAGCACACTCGTTGGTGCTCCCCCAAAAACATTAGTTTCTCCCTTTTAGTTTATCTTTAAAAAACCATTATTTCTTGTCGGTTTTATCGAGTAAAATCACATTAGTTTCCGTGTAAGATGGCGCTGAGTTCAGAGCAGCTGAAGCGTATAGCGCACATCAAAACAAAATTCCGAACTTTGGGAGGGCAAATTAATAGTATGAAAATATATTTAGCATCTGCCAACTCTAAACCTATTAATGCGCAACTCCGCTTAACCAGCGTCACTGCGACATTCAAGGATTTTCTTAGGTACTTAGTCAACGAAGAGTTGAGTACTTTAAAACCCGATCACGACATTATTCAGCTTTTCCCGGAATGCGAGACTGAATTTTATGAAACAGCAACGACTGTGACGCAATTACAGAATACAGGACCGACTGCTAATTCGACTTTGAATACTAGAGCTCAGAACATCACGTTTACAGAACATCACCAAAACCCCAAACTTCCAACAATTAAACTCCCGACTTTCGACGGAAATACGGACAACTGGTTGACCTTTAAAAATAAATTCATTGCCCTTGTTCATTCTAGATCAGATTTTAGCAACATTGTAAAACATGCCCGACTCGAAGATTCTCTCACTGGAGAAGCTTTGAGGAAGATTTCTGAATTTCCCCCCAGTAACGAAAATTATGGGAAGGCGTGGGAGGCTCTTCTCGAGGCGTACGATCAAAAAAGGTTACTAGTGGTCAAGCATCTAGACGCTCTTTTCGAACTTCCGGTTCTTTCTAAAGCGTCGGCCACCGAGCTCTCGATGCTTGTCGACAAGGCCAAGCAACACATTCACTTGTTGAGTCAACTTGAGGTCACAGTCCACGATGCAGTAATCGTCCGCCTGTTAGAGAGGCGTCTTCCCCCTTCGATCAAATCAAAATGGGAAGAGACACTCGACATCAACAAGATGCCGACCTTAACGGATTTTTACACTTTTATAAAGAACACCCTTTTCAGGCTTCGTTCGTTACAGCAAACCCACGTCGCTGACAGCAGCCGTAAGAGGATGGGAGAAACAGAAAATCACGCTAGGTTTAAAACTCCCAAGGTATATGGTAGGACATTTGTTACTGCCCATGCGTCGTCTTCACCATCGGCAAAGAGTTCAACTCGTTGTCCCAAGTGTGACAGGGACCATAGATTGTTTACGTGTCCGAAATTTTTAAAAATGAATCCCTCTGAACGTTTCAAATTTGCAAAGGCTCACAACTTGTGTCGTAACTGTTTAGGAGCGCATAACTTCCCTTGTCCAAGTAGCAAACGTTGTAAGATCTGCCATAACAACCATCATTCCCTGCTTCATTTCGATAAAAAATCCTCCCTCTCGAAACTTGAAACTTCCATGATTAAAGACGAGAAGCCTTCAAGTTCTTCGCAAACATGACTAGTATACCCATCTTATGCTTCCATAGCTTTTTCACCAGAATCGCACTTGATGACCACAGCTGTTGTCAAGGTTAGAGACCATGGAGGACATATGATCATGGCACGCGCCCTTTTAGATTCTTGCTCAACAGTTAACCTAATATCTAACAAACTTGCAAATTTATTAAATCTAACTAAACAAACTTGTACAGTAAATATCGGAGTAGTTGACGGCTTATGCACTGCTTCAAATCAATACGTTCGAGTCACTTTTCAATCAAGTCACAATCAGTCAAAATTTGAATTAAACTTCCTGATAGTTTCTAGTATTGCCGAGGCCGTGCCTAATGATCTTTTTCCTCGTAACCTGTTCGACATTCCCAAAAATTTACCATTAGCAGACCCTCAATTTCACTTACCTAAACCAGCAGATCTCTTAGTGGCTTCTAACGTTACTTTGTCAGTGTTAGCCATTGGTCAAATCAAATTACAAAACGAGAATTCAAGCCTTATTTTGCAAAAAACGAGTTTAGGATGGATAGCAGCAGGTCAAGCTAATGGCATGTCCGGTCCCACTCAAGGTTCCTGCAACGTCGTCAAATTGGATAAAATTATCGAGAGATTTTGGTTAATTGAAGATTTTGATCATGAACCCAGTCGTTCTAGGGATGAGCTTGCATGTGAACAACATTACGTTGTTAACACCAGACGTGACGCTTCCGGCAGATATATAGTCCGCCTTCCTTTCAGAGATAGTAAATTCGATCTAGGTAAGTCAAGACAACAAGCATTAGTACGGTTTTATTCTCTGGAAAGAAAATTTCAGTCGAATCCCTCCTTCAAACACGAGTATGTGCAGGTCATGGAAGAGTATTTGGCATTAGAACACATGACTCTCTGTGATAACGACGAAGACGGATATTACCTTCCTCATCACGCTGTTGTTAAAACTTCCAGTGAAACGACTAAGGTTCGTGTAGTAGTTGATGCATCTGCAAAGACTTCCACCGGTATTTCGTTGAACGATAGTCTCATGGTAGGGCCCACCATTCAAAATACCATTTTTGAGCAGGTGTTACGTTTTAGAACGCATCAATACAGCAGATGTAGAGAAAATGTATCGACAGATTTTAGTCCATCCAGACGATAGTAAGTTTCAGAATGTTCTTTGGTATCATGACGGTAAAATTAGGACATTTCAATTGAACAAAGTCACGTTCGGTGTGGCAGCCGCTCCATTTTTAGCAATTAGGACCATCCAACAGCTCGCTCGAGACGAAGCGGCTAACTTCCCACGAACTAGTAAACTTCTGCTTCGCGATTTCTATGTGGATGATTTTATTTCAGGTGCAGATTCGGTGAAGGAAATTCTTAAAATTAGGAATGAAATGATCGAACTGTTAGGTCGAGGCGGATTCCTCATTAGGAAATGGGCGTCAAATCACACTCCAACTTTAACGTATATAGACAAGAAAATTATAGGTTTAGACTGTTTAGTTCGAGAAAATCCAATCCAAAAAACATTAGGGGTCACGTGGGATTCACAGAACGATATTCTGTCCTATTCCGTGCGGGCAATAGATTCTCAAAACGTGTCGACAAAAAGGAAGCTGCTCTCCGAAATCTCCACGATCTTCGATCCTCTTGGCCTTTTAGGGCCAGTCATTTTGTATGCTAAGGTTTTAATTCAGGATTGTTGGAAGGCGAAGATCACTTGGGATGAATCTCTTCCTCAGAGTATTCACTCCAAGTGGGGAGCTCTGGCAGAGCAGTTGCCTTTATTGCAAAGGATTTCGATTCCGCGTCAGGTATTAATTCCAAACCCAGTTAAAATCGACCTTCATGGTTTCTGCGACGCGTACATGCTAGGATACGGCGCATGTTTCTTTTTAAGATCAAGGGATGCGGGAGGTCAGGTAAATGTCAGATTAGTTTGCAGCAAATCTAGAGTTGCACCGTTGAAGGGAGTAACCGTTCCTAGGCTTGAGCTTTGTGCGGCTTCTCTATTGAAGAAATTATACGTAGAAGTAAAATCGCAACTTGACTATTCCATAAATGAAACAATTTTATGGTCAGACTCGATGATTGTACTCCATTGGCTTAGGAAACCTCCACATCTACTAAGAACATTCGAATCTAATAGAGTCGCGGACATTCAGGAGATAGCC
>UELU01101525.1:0-17144 GCA_900490025.1 Megastigmus dorsalis | reverse complement strand
TCCTTGATGTTGCTTGGTGGGGATGAGTAGTTTGATTCGCACGCATACGCTTTGATTCGCATGTAGCGCGGTTGTATGTGTGCGCGCGTATATATTCGCAATTCATGCGTTCTATTTATTTTATCTCTTTACTTGTAAATGATTTGTTTATCAATTGTTGCAATTATGTTATTGCAAAATACTATATTAGATTTTTAATTCTCTACGCTAGTTTAACTTATAAAAACAATAATCGCATTAAAATAGTCTATGCAACGCTCGTAAATATGATTATCTTAATATTTAAGTTTCTTTTAACTATCTATTTTAAATATGTTTTATTACTGTGTTAGAAATTGTATTTGATTTAGTGACAGGTGTCACAAACCCGATGCTCTAGAGTTCAGTATTTCATTGTAAAAAATAGTTTTGACAACCACATTCTAAATCCAATTAGATAAAATAAGTTTATTTAAGCCCTAATCTCTTAAGCCATAACCCGAATCTGTCGAGTTAAGCATTTTAAAAGCATAAAAAAGTTCTTGTCTATCTATATATTATTATTTAAACCGGAAACTTCTATACCAAATAATTCAATGCGCTCGAATTGGGTATTTAACTGTGAGAATTTTTTTTTATTTATAATAAATAAATTAAGTTAGCCCTAGGCTTATACACGTAATATCCGGATTCTCTCGTAAACAAAGGTTCTCCGATCCTTATATATTATATATTCAACTATATAAATAATCAGTAAGAGATTAAGCTCAATCCTACACCTAATAACCTGATGCACTTGAGTTGAGTATTACGTTAACATTAAAAAAAGGTTTCCGATCATGACATTTTCGACTCAACTAGATAATAGATGAATTAAGTAAATCTATAGATAAGACTATTACACCAAAGAGTCTGAATAAGGGTAGAACGGGGTAATGGTGGTCATTGAGTAATTATGGTCACCCTTATTTTAAGAAATATAAACGCTGCCACGTCTTGATTTTAACACTATATCAAAGTTAATATAATTCCCAACCATAATAAGTCTTTATTTATAATGAACGATTTTGCATGATTTTCATGTAAGAAATGCCATCCCGTAAATAAGCTTTATACATACTTTTATATTATTCAATAACTTTGGCTTCGATTTTGTAATAATCTAGAAGATTCAACAAATGAAATTGAATCAATAAATTATTCATAATTTTGTTGCATTGCCCACAATTCAAAGTTTAATAAAGGCATTAAGTCAACGGTTTCAGTACAAAATCAAAAGTAATGACATTAAGGAGTGTATTTATCCTGGTATTACGTGGCAGCATAAGTTAATTTCCTTACAAGAAGCAAATTTATACAGTGACTACCATTACCCCATCTCCGACCATCATTACCCCACTAGTTTTTGCTTCATTTCTTAGCATCTGGAATTTTTTTTATTTAAGCTCAGAACTAAATTATTTTCAATGTTAGACAAAGTTACATAGTGGATACTTAAAGTGCATACTTCAAATTAACAGAGCACACTTTAAGTTACATAAAAATATATTTTGGAAAAAAATATGAGCCTTCATAGCTGAAGTGATCACCATTGCCCCGATCTCTCCTATATGCGATAACACTTATAACTCCATCACGATATGCCGAATAAGCCTCTTTGATCTGATTCATATGTTTAAAATGTAAAAATTAATACCGAGTTAGGACCAATTTTTACAATATGTGGCATACTGAACTCGAGAGCATCGGGTTATTCGGTGTAGAAGCTTAGGATTTAAAAAATGTTGTATAAAAAAGACAAGGATAGTTAAGAATCTTTCTATGCCTTCAAAATGCTCAACTGAAGAGGTCTGGGCTTATGGTTTAATAACTTAAGGTTTAAATAATTATTTTTTCCATTTAATTGCATGTTAATTGTTTGGGCAAAGACTATTTTCGGAGTAAAATACTGATCTCTCAAAAAATCGACTATTTAGGTGTAAAATCTTATAACATCAAAAGACATTGAATTTAAAAATAAATTTAACCCCCTTACTTAAAGGGAAAATAGATAAACACATTCCAATCAATAAATTGTCGAATTGATTGTGAATGTGAAGGTTAAATTTCATTTCTAATTTAAAAATTAACATTTAAACATTAAAATTACCACTTCTACATTTAAAAATAATAATATCCCAAATTTTTAATATTTTCATCTGTAGAATTAATTGTTTTAAATTTAAATTTGATATTGAGAATAAATAGTCTTTTAGCCGGGAATATATAATTTTTTCTTCTCATACATGGCTCCTCCACAACTTTGCACTGACTTTTGTCGTATCTATAAAGTCATGTAATTGTGTTAATACATAAAAATAGAAATTAGTACAAAACCATATATATTGTAAAAGTAACAATTATTTAAATTATTCTTTAATGATACACCTATGTTCTTCGATGATTATTTTCAAATAATCTTGCATGTTCAGTGCAATTTTGCTCTTGCGACTTCAACATAGTCATTTGGTGCGCCTTTGAACGGTCGGGTGCCCAACACTGACCCTCGGTCCATCTGGAATTTTTATTTCTTTATGCGGGAGTAACGCTGTATTATTCAGTTTTGACTGTCGAGAACGTACAGGCGATGGTTGCGATCTTATAGGTGAACATGGCTCCGGTGGTGGCTTCATAATTGGCACTGAAGACATCGCTCTTAACTGCTCTAGCATAGGCCTTGGGGCTGATATTGCCGCTATCTGCTTTTTGGAAAATTGTGCCAAAGGCAGCTTTTTATCGGTGTCGGAGTGTAAGATTCTGGCGATGGTTAGCCAACTGGCTTGGGTTCGTAGGGCTCCATGTTTAGGAATTAATCTTCGAGCTCATGGATTAATTCGTTGCACGACATGTTTATTCACGGTACTCGTGACGAAAACTGAGGAATAGTCGCAACTTAAATTTCTAATTCTACCTATACCTATCACTATATTATGTTTATACTTACTACTCGGGTAAGATTTCCGGGTACGTCTTTGAATAGTAATACAATATCGATTTATTTTCCCAAGTCGATTTCCTTATCCTAATATTTGTCTTTCTCATGAGCTCATGTAATTCATGCTCCAACAGACACTAAGTTCTTGCTATTTATACTAAATCATTTACAAATAATTTAATATCCTTTACATGAACGAGTGATATTATTTTCCCATTCTCTGATTCCAAATTTACTATAACCGGTGAATCAATTTTTGGTGCGGTATATGGTCCTTCAAATTTTTCGCTTAATTTCGTGTTTACGGCGTTTGCTTTGTCGGAAAATACATGTAATTTCTTTAAAACTTTATCGCCTATTTTTGGTGTCCAATGTCTTCGTCCAAGATTATAGTGTTTCTGTTGTTTTTGAAAACTTCTAGCTATGTTTATCCTAGTAAGCTCAATTGCTTCAGTAACATTTCTTAATCGCGTTTCTACTGTCGATTTCTTTGATTTTCTACTTTCTTGCTGTAAGCTTCCCGGAGCTATGAATTCGCGGCCGAAATTTAAATATCCTGGTGTATATCAAGTAGATTCGCTTTTACCGGTGTTATAAAAAATTGTATCTCATTAAGATTCTGATCCCAAGTCTTTTGGTTTTTATTTTCTATAAACTGTTCAATTATTGATTTTATCGTCTTGATTATTCTTTCTACTGGATTACACTGCTGAGAATGCGGTGGTGTGCATCTACGTCTTATACAAGCGTCTTCTAATAGATTTTTCAATTCATTCCCTATAAATTGTCTGCCGTTGTCGCTTACAATGGTTTCTGGTCAACTGTGCCGTAATATAATATTTTATAACTTGTCCGGAAGCTTTACGTAGAAGTTTTAATTCTACCCACTTCGTGAATCTATCTTGCATTACTACTAATCACGAATTTCCGGAATTCGAACACGGTAATGGCTCTAATCAATCTATTGATACCATTTCGTACGGTTTATTTACATATGTCGCCTGCATTTTTCCTATTGTGTTTTGCTGCTGTACTTTATGTAATTGGCAACTCTTATACGATTTTACATATTTTGTTGATTTCCTAAACATACTTGGTCAATAATATATGCGTGCTAACCGAGCTAAAGTTTTTGCTATGCATAAATGACCAGCGGTCGGTAAATCGTGATTTTCGTGTAAAACCCTAATTTTCTCGCATTCAGAAACGCAAATCTTCCACTCATCAGCTGGTTCTTATTCAGTGAAGTTCAATGTATATAAAATGTATCCGTAAAGTCTTCCATTTTTTATACAATATTGTGGGTTATCGTCCGGTTTCTCTTGTACTAGTTTCATTGCTTTCGCATACCATTTATCTTCTTTGATCCCGTCTGTGTTGCACACTTGCAATGGTTGACGAGATAGCGCGTCAGCTATATTATTTTCGGCGCCTCTGCGATAATGAATCTCAAAATCACATTGACTTAATTCAAGTGACCATCTTGCGAAATGAATATTTGTATTATCAATCATATCTACCCATTTTAACGACTGATAATCCGTATAATAACTATGAAGTAGCCCTCTATATTTTCATTATTATTATTAGTGTTCGGGTGGGCTCAGTTGAGCCTCGATGCCTAGGCAATTGCCCTCTGCATCCCCAATCATCCCTTTAGGCGCAAGATCTGTCCTTCGACCTTCACTAGTCCCCGCTGGGATGATGTTGTGCCTTGAATTCCCCGTCTTGCCGCGTGGTTCCGATCATCAAGCTTCACTCAACACTAACCGAGAATGTTTCTTCACGACTGAGGACTAGGCTGAGTTGTTAAGAACACGAAAGTGTCTATCACCGTCCTCGCGTCTAGTTTTCGTATGGATTCATAATTACAGAAGTCTGTTCTCAGCTTCTCTTTCCTTTTGTCTGATAAGGTCGGGCATTCACATAGGATATGTGACGCTGTCTCCTTTATCGCACCGCACCGTCTGCATATTGGATTGTCACAAAGTCCCATTTTATGGAGGTGATCTCTCAGATACCAGTGACCAGTGACAATTGTGTGAGCAGTCTGGCTTCAGCTCTGCCGAGACACCGCATCTGCTGGGACCAGGTACTTCAGAAGGGCCCTGCCACGGGTGTTGGTGTCTGAGATTCCCCACATCAAATGATGCGAGTTGGCATCACACCCAAACAAGAACGGCAGCGCCCTCTCCTCACAGTACTCTACCAGTTTGCTTACCTCTCTTGTTGGTACATCCTGTTCGTCATATGGAAGATAGGCGGACACAATGACCACTCGCTGTTTCTTTCCACCTAGGTGAAGTTTCTCAGTTATGGCTGCTAGGTTCGCTGTACATAGATCCAGTAAAGGGGTTGTTTCTAGAATTTGACCAAAATGCAGGCTCTTACCTTGCCTGCTTTTGGATCCTTTACAACTCTTCCGGTCCATAGTCCTATCACCTTACCTTTAACAAACCAATGTTCTTGGATTACTGATATACCTGTCTGCACCGTAGCCATACGTCTTGCTAGGATCGCAGAGGCGTCTTTGCTGTGGTGCAGATTGATCTGCGCTATGAAGAGATTTGTGCAAGCCATTTGACTACAAAATCGCTCCGGTGAGCTATTGTAGTGTCCCACTACCGTTCCGGCAGTGTGTACTTAAACACCATCCTGTCGACCCGGTAGTAGGCCTTATCTTCTAGTCCGACTATCGCGCGGATGCTGGACTCAGGTTCACCTAAAATGAGGGTCATGCCCTGAACCGCTTATTTGGGGACCGAGGTTTGAGAGAGGGATTGGACCTCTTCGGCCTCGCCAGGATCACTTCTGGTTTTTCGGTCGCTTCCGGTATACAGACCGTGAGCCTGATGATTTTCTGAAGGAGCTGAACCCCTCCCTTCTTCAGATCTGCACCTTCCCATGGGTTCAGGTCGCTTGTCACTCCGACAATCCAGTCTTTGGAGTACTGGTCAGCCGGAACTAGAATAATGGTCTCTCCCCTGCAGAAGAAGCCGTTGAACCTTAGCATCAGCGCTTCAGGAGGTAACTTATTCATTGCCTCCATCACCACCTACCTGAAGAGCCCAACCTTTCTTGGGTTATGGACTTCTCAGGATACGCAGTCTCGACGACCACCGTCGTCAGGGTTGGTCCTTTTTTTTGCTGGTTGAGGTAGGAGCGTCGGAAGCGCTGGTGCTGGTTGTCCCAGCCACAGCCAACCTCCTTCTCTCCTTCGGTCCGAGTCTCCTTTTTTTTTCTTTAGTACCTCAGGTTCCCCATCCTTTGGAGGATGGTTCACACAGACTTCCTCTGTTTCCATATGGCTCGTCAGGAGGTTAGACAGTTCCTTGTTCACCTGCTCTAGAGGTGCGGTTCCCTTGGACTTGTCTTCACCATTTATTTGACCTTGTGAAGAGTTTTTTTTTAATAAGAATTTTTCCATTTTTATGCCCACGAAAAGCTAGGGAAAAAGAAGGTCCACCGCCGCAGAGCCCCTCGTGCGACGGTAAGGCAAATTTACTTGGGAATTTTTCCAAGTGTTCCCAAGGCACCAGTTAGCGGCTATCTAGTACCCCAGGTAGTCAACCACGCCCTGCGGCACGGTCCGCATTACACCTTCGGCTTGGGGGTGGGTATCTACCTGATCAGTTGAACCACCAAACTGATGCGGGGAGTTGCTTCTTGGTCGCATCACAGGACCGATCGACCATTACCGTCTATCTTCAATAAGAGAAGCCGGTACGGGTCGGGCCCGGGGATCCAGCCTCCGATTTTTTTTTTCTTTTTTTTGGGAGGCTTTCACCCTACATTCAGTCACTCATACACGAATTCATACTGAGAGCCCGTTTATAGGGAATCTTCGTTCATATCTAGCGATCCCTTTTATAGGGGTTACCGTTCAGACGGACCGCGATTCTAAGGTCGCGAAACCCTGTGTAGCTTAAGTTCCTTCACCTACTGCACGGTGTTGAAGCTCCTAGAGAGGGGGGTTGGGTTGGGTTGGGTTCGGGTACCTACTGCAAAACATTCGAATTCTGTAACGGAATATCTTCTTCCGGCGTTGTGCAGTGAACTGCTAACGTAGGCAATAACACTTTCGGTCTCACCATCGGTCTGTGTTAGTACTGCTCCTAAGCCTTCAAGACTAGCGTCGATTTGGAGTATGAATGTTTTTGTTCAAACTGGACATACTAGAACTGGAGCGTTCGTTACCTGTGTTTTTAGGTTATCGAAAGCTTGTTGCTGTGCTTCATCCCACTTCCATGTGATTTTCTTGTTTAAAAGTTTATTTAACGGGACTGCTGTTTGTGAAGCGTCTGTAACGAAACTATGATATCTGATAGCCATATCTAATGTAATTACTCTATCCAGCAATCTTTGAAATGTGCTCCTAGTTGCATGTAATCCGAATAGTAAAACTTTAATTTCAAAGAGTCCTTTACCAGGAACTGTAAAAGCTGTGAACGGTTGACTTTCTTTTTCTAGTGGCACTTGTCAATATTCATTTTTGAGATCTATAGTCGACAAATATATTGCTACTCTTAACTTGTCTAGTAAAGAGTTAATTTGCGGTAGTGGATAAGCACATTTTTAAGAGACCTTATTTAATTTTCTGAAATCTATACAAAATCTCATTTTTCCGCCCTTTTTCGGTGCGAGCACTATTGGAGAGCTCCACGGACTATCTGATGGTTTAATAACTCCTTCTATCATTTTCTCTACTTCTGATAATTATTGATATGAGTGATAATTATTTCTGACATTGCTGGGTTTCTAGGTTGATATCGTTGTTTTATTGGTCTATCATCGATAAGTTTTATTTTATGTATCGCTAATGGAGTAGCTCCTTTTATGGCTTCAAATGCTGTCATCTCCTATTCTATAAAAGTTTTCATGTATTCCTTTTGAGAATTGGATAATGTGACTAGCCCCTGAGGCTCCTCATGCACTCTTGTGGCTTCTTAGATTCTCCCCGTTTTAATCTTTTACCATTTAATGATAGTGATATATTTAACCGCAGTAAAATATCCATGCCGAGTAGTATTTCATAACTTAAACCAACACTAAGCAAGTGTGAGTGTCGGTAATTCCGTTTATGCACGCTGAGTCTGCTACGTAGCTATCTAGGACGGTCGGTGTACCATCGTCCATGGCTGCAGTTTTCCTTTCTGTAGCACGCTTCCAGCCCTCGTGTACTGCTATTTCTGCGGATCGTGACTTCACATAAAAACTGGCTGAACCAGGATCTACCAACCCTGTTAACTTCTTATTTACAATTTTTATTGGGATGTAGTATCGGTTGTCGGTGTTGTCTTCGACCGGTCTTTTTGATGCGGACCGGCCGCTTGTGAGTCTTCTGTCTTGTAACACTTGCACTGCTTCGTTACAATTCTATCTTTTCCGCAGTACAAATACAATTTCTTTGCTTCATTTTGAATTTAGAAGCGATTGTGACCTTGTTGCTTACAGCGCCAACAACTCTTGTTCCTTTCGTATTTTGTAGCTAACATCATGATGCTACCAGTGCTTTTTATTGTTCGTACTGTTTGAAGATTTGAAATCTTCTGTTCTCTAGTTGCATCCTTCATAACTTCCTCTATTTCCTCGACTTACTGAATTAAGCAGTTTGCGCTAGTGACGTCCTTCCTTCTGATGTGTAGTCTCAACTCTGGTTTCATGTTATGATACATGTTTTCCAGCTGAGTCACCTGGCCGATGTTCCCTCGTCTGCGCATAAGTGTCAAGACGGCAGTGATATATGTGCGAATTGTTTCGTTCGTTCCCGGTTTCCGGCTTTGTATTTGTTGATCTAGGTGTCTCCTTTCCCCTGGAGGTAAGAAGAAATTCCTGAACACTGCCTCTAGATCGAGCCATGTGTCAATTTCTCGGTTAACATTTCGAAACCATAATCGTGCGTCTCCTGTCCATAATTCGGGGAATACTTATATTAATTGCACATCTGTTAATCTATACGCTTTTTGCAGTTCATTTATACGCTCTAGAAACGCGTATAAGTCTTTTCCATCGAAATAGCAATTCCATTCCTTCATTTAATCCAGTATTTTCCAGTTTCATTTCTATTATCCGCGACGTATATATTTTCCCTTGCTAAGGTGCTTTGGCCTTGTAGACTCATATTGGTCGTTGATGTATGTGCGCTTATATCTGCACCTTCTTCTTCCAGGTCTTGTCTTTTATCTAGATACTCTTCGTAGTCCTGTTTACTCCAAAAACATTTCTTGTTTTGCTTAACAAATGAAACTAGTTTTTGTCTCAGCTTTGAAACTTTTCCTTCTGGGTTGAGTTTGCATTTCTCGAGTTCTGCAATGAGCTCTAGTTTAGATAACCTGTAAATCTTTTATCTTCAATTGCGACAAAAACTAAGAGATGTCAAACTTTGAAGCCTACTATGTTCGAAAGATAATTGTAAAATTTTTATTTCGTATCGTTTATATATATAATTTCGGAGTCTGAGAGGCAGCAGCCGCGAATGTGAAAAAAAAGACGAAATTCGTTCATGTTCGAGTAATTTTCTTATCTTTAACTTTGAATTGCAAAATAAATTTAAGACACGTCATCCTTTGAAACTTATTTCATTCGAAAGATAATTGAAAAATCTTTATTTCATATCGTTTATATATACAATTTCGGAGTCAGAGAGGCAGCAGCCGCGAATGTGAAAAAAAAGACGAAATTCGTCCATGCCCCAGTAATTTTCTTATCTTTAACTTTGAATTACAAACAAAATTTAAGACATGTCCCCCTTTAACTTATTTCAGTGGAAAGATGATTGAAAAATCTTTATTTCTAATCTTTTATATATACAATTTCGGGGTCTGAGAGCCGGCAGCCGCGAATTTGAAAAAAAAAGACGAAATTCGTGCATTTCAGAAAAATTTTCTTATATTTTTATCTTCAATTGCAACAAAAACTAAGAGATGTCAAGCTTTGACGCCTACTATGTTCGAAAGATAATTGAAAAATCTTTATTTCATATCGTTTATATATACAATTTCGGAGTCTAAGAGGCAGCAGCCGCGAATGTGAAAAAAAAGACGAAATTCGTTCATGTTCGAGTAATTTTCTTATCTTTACCTTTGAATTGCAAAATAAATTTAAGACATGTCCTCCTTTGAAACTTATTTCAGTCGAAAGATAATTGAAAAATCTTTATTTCGCATCGTTTATATATACAATTTCGCAGTCTGAGAAGCAGCAGCGGCGAATGTGAAAAAAAAGACGAAATTCGTCCATATCCGAGTAATTTTCTTATCTTTAACCTTGAAATAAAAAAAAATTTTAGACATGTCCTCCTTTGAAACTTATTTCATTCAAAAGAAAATTGAAAAATCTTTTAATTCATATCGGTTATATAAATAATTTCAATATATGACAGCCGGCGTCCCCGATTTTGAGAAAATAACTACGAAATTCGTCTACTTCCGAGTAATTTTCTTATCCTTAACCTTGAAATAAAAATAAAATTTTAGACATGTCTTCCTTGGAAACTTATTTCAGTCGAAAGATAATTAAAAATCTCTATTTCGTATCGTTTATATATACAATTTGGTAGTCTGAGAGCCGGCAGCCGCGAATTTGAAAAAAAAGACGAAATTCGTCCTTGTCCGAGTAATTTTCTTATCTACAACGTTGAATTGCAAAAAAATTTAAGACCGGTCCATCTTTGAAACTTATTTCATTCGAAAGAGGATTGAAAAATCTGTTATTCGTATCGGTTATTTCAACAATTTCGTTACATGAGGGCCAGCAGCCGCGATTTAGCAAAAAAAATCGACGATATTCATCCATTTCAGAGAGATTTTCTTATATTTTTAACTTCAATTGCAAACAAAAACTAAAAGATGTTAAGCCTTGAAGACTATTATCTTCAAAAGATAATTGAAAAATCTTTTAATTTGTATCGTTTATATAAACCATATGGAAATCTGAGAGCCAGCAGACGCGATTTTGAAAAAAAGGCGAAATTCGTCTACGTCCGAGTAATTATCTTATCTTTAACCTTGAAATAAAAAAAATTCCCAATCCGATAACCTAATCTATTCAGGTCGGCGCTAATTGGTCGTCTACCTGAATTCCGTCGCCGACGCTAGCTCCCTCCTATGACGCGCGCAAATTCGAATTCACGGATTACTGTGCCCGAATTACGCGAATCCTCCATTTCGACTAGTTCCGGAAAAATCCCTACGCCTATAGCACTAGGGGTTTTCGGGCGCACGAGTTTGGCGCATGGCGCAGTCACGAACCCGTCAGATACGGTCACGCGTACTACTCGGCGATACTTGCGCGCATACCATCTCGCGCCTATCTCTGTCTCCCACTACCGGCATCAGTCTCTCTCTCTCGCTCTCGTGCACCGCGTAGCCGCTTCACCGCGTCTTCTGGCTGGGCGCTCTCGTTGCCGCTCGTACCCCGGCGCAAGCATGTATTGGTGCGCTCCCCATGCTTCGACATAGGATAGGGGTCGCGGCGCACCCGCACGCATACACTGGCGCTGGCGGCATACATGGACAGGGGGTCTGTCGGCTGCTACACTCGGCTCAGCTGTCGCTCGGCACTCTGTCCTCGTCGTCGTCCTCGGCACTAGTTTTCTCGTCGTTGCTACTTCGTCGTCGTCGGTGTGGCTTCGTGGTCGGGCAATCGTGCGTGTCGTGCTGTTTCGTGGCCACGCTCTGGCATCAACGTCATCGGCGCTTCATTGGTGGTGAATGCAGGCCGGCCCAGTGCCTGCCTGCTCGGTCGTGTTCTCCTCCGGGCTTTCGGGTCGTGCGTCGGTCCAGGCGCTCTCCTCAAACATCGCGAATTCCCCCCGGGTTAAAACAATAATTATTATTGTTCACCCCTCGTGGCGGTGGTGGCGAGCATCGTCGTCGCGACTCGTTGCCCTGACAGTGCGACCTAACCTCAAACGGCGCCGGGAGGAATAACCACGCGTAGTGCAAGTCGGTATTTGTTTTTTTTTTAAAAGTAATTATTTACTTGATCTTGTGAGGCCCAAACAGCCTCACAACTTTAAGATGCCGGGTGTACTTTTTTGTGAAAAAGAAACGTATCGTGTTTATATAACCTCGAAAATGGGCAAAAACGGTGTTTTTTGCACTTTTAGGTTAGGATATCTCAACATCCTGACGTGATAGAGCCATTTTGAGGCCAGATTTGGAGCCAGCGGATCGAAAACCTTTGGAAAACTATAGTCTGGTTTCTGGGTAAAAATTTTGTTGACCTGTTATAATCTATTGTTATTTATATTATACAATGCATTTGTATCTATAAAAGTCATATCAACTAAGTGGAAAAATAATTTTCTGTACCGTTTCATGGACATGGAAATCGACTCAATCAATGATAGTTGCTTGTCAACTAAATCTACGCCTCCAATATTTTTATTGTAATCCTCTATGCAAGATGGTTTTATCTTTTTCTCATCTGTTTTCCAATCTTTTTTCCCGTTTCTAATAATTCCAATTCCTGTACTGACGTAATCTGCATGTATATTTCTTTTTTATCCTGACACTTTATAACCATCCAAATCATGTTACGGGCGGTTTTAACTTCTCCTTTTCCTAGTTTTGTTTTTAACAAAGGTAATCCGTTTGTATTATTTCTAATTGTATCGAATATACCAGTTTTATTTTCGTGTAAGCATTTAGTCAAAGATGGGGAAGAATACCAATTGTTTACATATAGAATGTGACCTTTACCAAAATAAGGTGTCATTATGTCGCCTGAAACGCCTGAACCGAAACTTTCACATTCAGTATTCACTCCTGAGTTAACAATAAAATCCAGAATCGCCCCAATTACACATTCAACAAGCATAAAAATCTTTACACCGTATCGATGTCGTTTTAGTGGCAAGTATTGCTTGAAGGCTAATCGCCCTTTCCATAAAATAAGACTTTCATCAATACGTAACTTTTGTCCTTGATGCAAGACGTTTGAAAACTTGTTTTTGAGGCAATCTTTAATAGGTTTGAATTTTTGAGTGACTGATCAGATGGAATTTTATTATTTTGAAAGTGTAAAAACGCAAAATTTGGCAATAACAATTGCGAGACATTGTATTTGAAAATACAGGCGTCAATAAAATGGGAGAGGTACTCCAATAATCTTTGAGATTCCTTTTCTGACATGTCCTATAAGAATGGGCAGAGCTAAAAATTTTAGTAGTTTTTCTTGTGTCAAATCCACCCACTTACTCATTTTTTTTTGCATTCTATATCCGGGTTTTGACTTTGATAAAGATTCGTTATTTCGACAATAATGTTGAGACAATTATTATCAAAAAATAATTCTAAATAATGAATTGGATCATGTCCTCTTAGTTGAATATTTTGACGAATACCACATCGTGAAGTAAAATCTTTGATAGATGGGAAAAATTAATTTTTACATAGTATTACTCGACCTGGAACGTATTCGAAATTATTATCGAAATCTGCAATTTCTTCGCTGGAGCCGAAATCAGTATCTGGTGGTTCAGATTCTACACTGCTAATAGGCGTATTGGACAAAAATCACAAAGATCAAACCTAATGAATATGATTGCAAGCTGATAAAAAGTTTATGCGTGTTGGATATTTATATCTTTGTAATTACCAAATACCGACATGAAGATATTGACTGCTGATTATAATTTTTTATAATATAATTTATTTTATAATTATAATCAGCAGTCAATATTGGAATCAATCATTTTCAAACGATATGCATATCTCAAATCAAAATAATTTTATTTATTTATTTATTTATTTATTTATTTAAACCAGAAAATAAGTTTACAATGGTAAACCCTACCGAGGTAAATTTTTACCTGTGCGTAGGTCCGGTATACAAAAAATTCATGAGCTTAATTACTAAACTAATACTATTTCTTTATTATAAGCAGTAATGTGTTAATCGTTACTCTTGTGATTTAGGTATGTATTCAATGCTTGATGAGTGTGTAACGATATTACTCACCCAGATTTTTTAAAATGTGAAAGTTTTAACACAACATAAACAAAATCTCAATACTCTAATATAATCAATATAAATTTTCCAATATTTAACAAATGATATATCTTTTAAGATTAAAAACAGAAATTGTACAATGTTATTGGTCGTTTGACATTATCCATTTTCTAATTCTTCTTTTGACCGCCATTTTCCTGTGGTCATATGTTTTGAGATCGTTAGGCAGGGAATTAAACAGTCATATAGCCTCAACGTAGCTATTCTTATTGCTTATTGTTTTAGACATTTTAGGTAGTTGTATATTTTTGTTTCGAGTTTTACTATTTGCTGCGAGATACGTACTTTTTAAGGTCTCATAATGATAGATTAGAGATTCAAAGACAAAATTTTGATTTAAACTCATTGGACGGTTTTCTATCACAAATTTGTTCTTATATATAATTCTCAATATTCTATTTTGAACTTTTTGCAACAAATTTAGATTATTATTGTAGGTACCACCCCAAGCTATGTTCCCGTAGTTTAATACACTATGAAATAAGGCGTAATATATAGTCAGCAGAGTTTTAGTCTGCATTATCTTCGTAAGCTTGTAAAAAATGAAAATAAGATATTTAGTCTTATCACGGCGCGCGGCCGCGCGCCACAGACAAGTATAGCGTCTGCTGGGCACCCGACCATGTGCCTATATATACTTCTAATTTGCCATTTACAAAATCACGTATCTCATATCTTTCAATTGAACGGCTATACCTAAAAGATGTGCATATCACATGAAAGATATTGTAAAATGCAATTATTTACAAAAAGAATCATGAAAATCTATCTACTGAGTGCAAAGAAAAAGCCGTTCATACTTTTTTAGCCCGATTTCATCATTAAGAAAATTATCGGTTTTCTCACGCCGTCTATAGAATGTGCTTTTCTTCTCACGCACTCTATAGTATAATATGTTCAGTATTTTTCAATTGCGCATTCGCCACCAAAAGACAAGAGAGGTCCAAATGCCGATCATCTTCGGCCGGCTTACCAGGCGACTATGTGCGCTGAAAAGGTGGCACGCACGGAGCGGTGTAACTCGTGAGAGACAACTCTCATATAGTTGCTCTTGCTGTGTTGCTCTGCTACTTCTTCACCTCGCATGGTACGTTAGTAACTCAGAGTATGATTTGGACTCTGTTTTCCTTTCGCGATGCCTTAGTTTTCTTTTTTTTTTAAATTCATATATATAGTTTAACGACAATTTAACGAGGGGTTCAGACGCTACATAGATATACAAATATGTTCAAATTTTCCCGATATAGATATACAAACATCTCAAAATTTCGATAATATTTTCTCAAAACGTCGCGAGAAGAGAAATACCCACGAAACATGAGGATTAAATTAAGTTGGTTGCACTATATTGATCGTAAGGGATCCGTGAGAGGTCCAATACCGACCATCTACGGCCCCCCTATCAGGCGACTATGCGCGCTGAGAAGGTGGCACGCGTGCAGCGGTGTAGCTCGTGAGAGACAACTCTCTATTCCAAAATAACATGTTGCCACTCATTGTTTTTAAATTTGCTTTACAGAAAGTTGTAGAGGAAGATTCAAAGTTTATGTTTCCATGGTGAACTGAACAAAAAAGTTTTTTTTTCATACCCATACATGGCTCCAAAAAACGGGAAAATCGCATTTTTTTAAACTTTGGGAATTTTTTACTCAAAAACATCGCATCCTACGCCAAAACGACAAAGGACCTTTTTTGTTCAGAATGGTCCAATGAATCTAAAAATATTTTTTTCGAATCGAAAAAACCACTTTTACTAATTTGTTTAAAAAAAATTTGTTTAAATAAATTGTAACCAAGTTGCGCGGTGGCAACATGAAGTTTCTTATTCTCTGGGATCTAAAGTAGTATTTATGAAAAAAGTTTCCAGTAGAATTCATCTTCCACGGGTCCGCCAATTTTGCCCGGTCTACTCGTATAGCTGCTCCTGCTGTGTTGCTCTGCTACTTGTTCACCTCACATGGTACGCTAATAACTCAGAGTAGGATTTGGACTCTGTTTTCCAATCGCGATGCCTTAGTTTTCTTTTTTTAAATTCATAGTTTAACGACAATTTATCGAGGGGTTCAGACGCTATATATAGATGTACAAATATGTACCAATTTTCCCGATACAAGTATATTCGATGTACATAGATATAAAAATTCGTACAAAAAGAGGGTCAGAATTTAGGCGCTATATATAGAGATATACAAACACGTCGAACACGTACACTGGAAATTGCAGATGATGTTATTCAGAACTGTTCTATATTAGATGTTACAAGGCTATTGTATAATAATATTGTGTTATCTGGTGGCTCAACGATGTTTAAAGATTTTGGAATAAGATTACGAAGAGATATTAAATAAAAAAACTATTGATAAATGTTAGAAGCCAAATATGGATTAAAAAATATTTTAGCACGTATAGACAAAATGTGCATGTAAAATATGCAGTAAACATTCAACAAAATCCCACATAGCATGAAAGATTGTTGAAAGCTTTCTACAAGCTTGCATGAAAGTTTCGCAGCCTTTCAGGAAGCTTTCATGAAATCTCCGTGAAAGTTCAGAATGTCTGGGACAAATTACTCATATGAAGATTCCTTGAAAGATAGCAGTGACCTAGCAGGGAACCTTCCAGGAATGTTTCGTTAAAGTTTTGAGAAAGATATTTGAAAGTTTTATGAAGGAAAAGGGAATCTTTAAGCAAGCTTTCTTGAAAGAAAATATCAACCTTCAAGAAAAACTTTTAGGAAGCTTTCGCGGAATCTTCGCAGAAGTTCAAAATGTCTGGGACAAATTACTCACATGAAGATTCCTTGAAAGATAGCAGCCTCCTATCAGGAAACCATTCAGGAATGTTTCTTTAAAGTTTTCAGAAATATAATTTAATGTTTTATGAAGGAAAAGGCAATCTTTCAGAAAGCTTTCTTGAAAGAATGTAGCAACCTTCAAGACAAACTTCTAGGAAGCTTTCACAGAATCTTCGTGGAAGATCAAAATGTCTGGGACAAATTACTCACATGAAGATTCCATGAAAGATAGCAGTCATCTATCAGGAAATCTTTCAGGAATGTTCAGTTTCAGAAAGATAATTTGATGTTTTATGAAGGATATTTCAGAAACATTTCATGTCCAGATTATTTATTTTACAAACACTAAATATTATATTATATCGCTTTTATATTAATGCT
>UELU01101515.1:0-21607 GCA_900490025.1 Megastigmus dorsalis | reverse complement strand
TACAGCTTTAAAGGAAGAAAAATTAATGAAAAAAGTATTCGTGCGGGATAGCGCACCGTGGTAAGGCGGGCCGGGCGCGTCGGAGCGGAGGTACGTCTTCTTTTTCGCGTTGTGTATCTTATAGTAAATATTATTTGCACTCTGTGCAAAACATTGATTTCTATGTAAAATTTCCTCAGCTTTCGATTAAAGTATTAAAAAAAATATTAAAAATACACATTTCGAGATATAACATATTTTATATTTTTTAAAGGTGAAAATAAAAAATTTCGGAAAAAATATTTACACCATTGGAAAGCTGAGAAAAAAATACACAAAATCTATGTTTTACATATTTTTGTTGAGTTCATTTAGGTAGTTTAAACACGAGTTGAACACAGCGTGTTTTGGCGCTCGCGCGCCGTGCTTGGAGAGTTGACGTGAAACGCCTCATATATAATTAAAGTAGAACCTTTTCGCGTAATATATCATTTTCAAGCTAGGATCGTGGAGTCTCTATTAAGGGAATGCGCTAATTCTAAATGAAAGCTCTGCTTGTGCACGTGATTAAGGCTCTCCGTAGTTTTTCTCGTCGTCTCCCAATTTTATTGGCCTGAACTAATCAAGTCCGCAATATGAAAATGGATGAAGTCGATAAGCTAATCGTGACTCGGGTAAAGGAGCCATTCGAGGATTTGCAGGTAAAGCACGAAGCATCTTACATATTATACATTTCGATACTATGCGGCGCAGTGCTTGATGTAAAATAACAATCCAATATTTTTGTCGCAACTACAGATTCGTGGCTTCCACGATAAAATATCTCATGGCAATATTATATTAATAGTTCCATTAAAAAATCTTTTGAATCTAGAATTATTAAATTAAATTGACAATCATGCTGTGATAAACGCAATTAAACTAATTATTCGGCTATTTTTCGGAATTGAGCGCGTTTTTTAATTCGCGTATTTCATTTGAAAAAGAAGTAGGTTGGCTAACTTTTACACATTTTTTCTGCCTTTAAAAATCTTTCAACGCTATCTTGACTCCGCTTTTTCCAAATTTTTATCGCTTCTTAAACTCTCGTATCAACAGATAACAGCTTCGACCATGATGAAAAACGAGAAAATCCAAATATCGCGTTTTGAAAAACTACTGAAGAAACGTATGCGTTTTAGAGTTCATTCGTTCTGGACTTAACATTTCGTGAACGTGATGGCTTTCTTTCGGCCATTGAGATTCGATGATTCCGTGGAAATGGAGGACCTAATAGCCATCTACTGTCTTTACTTAACCCATTTCGTCCCGAAAGTCCAAAATTTGGTCACAAATTTCTGTGCCATAACTTTTGATCTAAACGCCGTTGAAAAAAAATTAAATAAGCAGCATTGATTGTTTTTGACCTCTTCTTTCGAATACCGTGATCAGAATTAGCCTACGATTTCTTAGAAAAAAGTTATGACTATATTTTTGAAAATAATCCTGATATTTTCAACGTTTTTCCACGAAAATCATATATTTTAACATTGAAAAAGACAATGCTGACCATTGCAAAATGTACTAATCGCATTTTTTTTGTCAGCCCTTTCTTCTACCATCGGAATTTTTCAATTTCATTCATCAGCAACCAATACATTGCACTTCAAATTTTGGAAATTGTAATAAACCCAGTAATTCTGAATGATACAATGTATGAAATTAGAAAGGTTGCTTTTCAAGCTATAATTTCAATTTTTAGTCGACTCTGTATGATTTTTTAAGCCGAGATTTCTATGTTTGTAGCTTCGATAATCTTAAGCTACCAGCTAACAATAGCATATTACAACCCTAGGGAGGAAAAAACTTGGACGGCCCAAGGACTGTCAAAAGCGAAGACGAAAGTTTCACTATCTCAAACCGACCCCGAGAGAGAAAGTGGTACTTTTGGCCCGCTAGGTAAAAAATTCTTATACAGGAACATTCCATGAAAATCTTAAGTGGTACCCATGTCGGTCATATTTATTAGTTCGCATTGCGACCGTTCGTGTCGCATGCTAAGTTTGAAGCGCCAATAGATCTTATTATATCTGTTAAGCTTTAATTTAGTTTTTTAGCTGACTTGTAAAATTAAAATCAAGGCTTGAAAAGCAACATTTCTTATTTCATACATTGCATCATTCGGAATTACTGGGTTTGTTATAATTTCCAAAATTTGAAGTGCTATATCTTGGTTTCTGCTAAATGAAATTGAAAAATTCCGACGTTACAAGAAAGGGCTGACAAGAAATAGGCGATTACCTTTTGCAATGGTCAGTATTGTCTTTTTCAATGTCAAAATATATGATTTTCGTGGAAAAACGTCGAAACTATCAGCATTTTTTAAATAATAGTCATTACTTTATTCTAAGAAATCATAGGCTTATTCTGATCACGCTATTCGAAAGAGGAGGTCAAAAACTATCAATGTTGCTTATTTAATTTTTTTTCAACGACGTTTGGATCAAAAGTTATGGGCCAGAAATTTGTGACCAAATTTTGAACTGTCGGGATGAAAAGGGTTAAAGCGTCTGGTGTAGATCGCGTACAATCGTTGGCTGGATTGTCTTTCGTAGATGTACTTCTCCATTCAGATACATCACTATGCGTTTCTATTTCGCTTATACGATTTGCGACGAAAACTTTGTAATCGCGAGGGTTCTTTATTATCCATCGAATAACTGTCATTGAATCTGACCAAAATTCCTGATGAATGATTTGGATATCATGCTCTTCTGCTATAATTTTTGCAACTCTAACAGCTGGAACCGCCACTTGCAACTCTAGCCAAGGAATTGTTGTAGCTGTTAAGGGCGCGACTCGACTATTGTCAACATTATAGACGTGTGATTTTAAATAACAAATTCCAATAAGCTACGGCAGCACTTGCTTTTGAGCTCAGTCGCAAAATATGTGCATTCTGCCGATTTTTCCTGTAGATTATAATCCTGATAAACAATGATTAATACGGCATATCTTAACTTTAACAAATTCGATGCTGCGTACTACTATCTAGCTCATCCGATTAAACTAATCCAAATATCACATTAAATATCACATTAAATATCACAAAAATATCTACATTAAAATTTTTGAATGAATTTATTTCTCAATTCTAAACTGACCTCGTTAGAAAATATAGCGGATTCTTCCCCTTCTAAACCTCTCAAGCTACTATTTATTCGCGTTCCAAGAGCTCCGATTTGCTTCATAATTTATGAATCAATTAAAGTAGCAGTTGAACCGTCATGTAATAAACCAATTATAGATGCAGTCGCTTTTGAGCCTATTACGAAAGATTCTAGTCAATCTTTTTTCCCCCAGAAAATAAATTGTTCGAGCCTGATTTTATACTGTGAACCCTTGAGGGTTTGAATCGAAATAATGTAAAAGTATAATGTAAATAATGTGAATGTAAAATTAAGCGGAACAATGTAAAAGTATATTATGGTTATGTCTGCATTTATCAAACTTATTTTTTAAACAAGTATAGTGCGAGTGACCGCTTCTTAAACTTGTAGCACAATTTTCCGGGTCTTACAGTTCTTCACCATATAGTTACAGGCGCATTTAAACAATCTTTACAAAATTCGATTAAATGATTCCTAAGACCACAGTCTGCGCAACGCATGTCTTCATAGCGAGTTGATTATAATTTGAGGTGAGTGCTTTCACTCACATATGTTGCGAAAACAGATCTATACTCTATTGAAGGTAAGAACGATCCTTCCGAATCAAGAATAGTACTTTTATTTAAAAGGTAGAAATTCCGGACGTTGTTATCATACGTCGCTCTTCAGGGTTGTGGAATACAGGTGTACAATTACGTTTTATTAACCTTTAAGGGGCCGGGATTTGAGAGATCAGTATCTCCATAGAAGCGATGGAAAAAGTCCCCCGATTTTGATCAAACTATTGCCAAATGTCGGCGAGTCATTGGTATGACGCCTCAATGCGTCATCCCGGCCCTGCATGCTGTAAGACCACATTAAAATTTTTAAAATTCTCTAAAAATTAATTCTCAATTTAGGAGTATGTCTCTCAGCATTCTTTGGGTCTAGGAGGATAAGAAATAGTTGATTCCTTCATAAATTTCAAAATCTAGCCCTAAGAGGGGTGAACTATCCCTATGTACCAAGCAACCTTGGGTACCTAATTTCTGACTAATTTGGTATTCGGATCGAATGCAATTTCGTAAAAAATTATACATTATGGGAAGACTTATATTTGTCTTTTTCAAACCAACCCAAATAATTGAAAAAACCACCCATTATGCTCATATGCATGATTAGTCTCAGAAATCTTACATAAGTCATGACGCCTTAAGGCGTCATCCCAGCCCTCTAAGGATTAAATATTTTTCTATGCACACAACTGTATGAAATAATTCATTGAGAATGATACTGAGACTCACACAAAAAGTATTATAAAAAGTATTTTACAAATGTAAATATCATGTCACTGTATTTTAATTTCCAAGATATCCGTAATTGGTTTTGAAAAATTAAAAATTATTACCATTGCTTAAGGTTTATTTAAAATTGTGTTAAACAATTTAAACAGTTATAGGTATAAATGCAAAACTCTCTACTATCTTTCTATGATCACAGCTCACTTTCTCTGCTAGGTTATAAATTTGAATTCTCGCAAAGAACTGATTTATACTCTCTCTGCGAGATCAAAATTTGATAAGAGTAGAAGGGATAAATTACTGCGATAACGAAGAGAACGAAAGACGTCCGCTTATACTAGTGTGAGTGTGCAGACAAGTCAGACAACACAGGTCAACTTAGACGCCTTTGCGAAAACACTGTTACTTAACAGTGTGTGCACATGTATATATGAGACAACTGCAGTTGTAAAAAACTAATGATTAATAATGATGTAAACTTTAATTGTTGTTATATCATTTTTATTGTGGTTTAATAAAGTCATAGTTTAGTAAAACATTTATATACAAAGTGGTAGAAATTAGTTTATTAACAGAGTAATCAGCAACGTTGAAGCCCAAAATTATTATTAACAAATTTTTTTTATTAATTTTATTATAGTTATAGTCTTTGTGTGATCTTTCCAAAAAGTGGGTATCTTGCAGTCGGTTAAGAGTGTCATCGTGGAAACATATATTAAATTTAGAAAAGTTCGCTTTTTTCCAATGTCTTTCTCTATCCAATACACAAACCTTGTCAAAATTAATTAAGAGTTTAGTCATAGCCAATGCCGACCTATCGATCAAATTTTTAACGTCTTTTTTATGTTCCTTGACACGTACACCCGATTTCCTTTTAGTTGTGCCAATATAAGTTACCTTGCACAATCTATCGCAACAATCTATTTTGTAAACCACGTTTCAGAATTCTAATTTATCAATGTTGCATCGATTAATCTTAATAACAGTAATCCTGACAGATATATACTTAAAAAATAGAAGAACAACTTTCGGTTTATTAAAAATCATTATGTCACTCCGGGGAGGAGGAGGAGCACATCACCAATGTTTACTTGTAAGTTACTTGTAATTTGGTTCATTCTTTTGTTTAGATGTAAGCCAATGAATTTATTAGGGTAGTCATTAAATTTAAAGTATTTTTTTACGAAATTTAAATTTTGTTTTGAAAACAGTTGTGGGAAAGGCAAATCGTCTTGTCTCCAATTTTCCTAGTTGTAGGATGAATAACACAGGCCGACAAAATTTAACGAAAGTCCAGACCCAGAGACCAGACCTAACATACCCGAAGGATTTTGATGCGGTGACACCGAATCCGTACTCAGAATTGCTCCCACACGTCTGGTTTTCGAGATATCCTAACCTAAAAGTGCAAAAAACATCATTTTTGCCCATATTTGAGGTTATATATACGCGGCAGATTTATTTTTCACAGAAAATTACACTCAGGATGTTAAAGTATAAATCTTCCTCTTTCAAATAACGTTGAATTTGTTCAAATATCTTTTTTTTCGCTGAGATTTGGCAATTTTAAGTTTACAAATTTTCAAATTTTCCTATATATGGAAAGCCACGGCAATAACATAGGTATGATGCAATAGATCATTTTTTAGATTATACAGGCCAACAGACTGAGACCGATCTCCTTACCCAGAAACCAGAATATACTTTTCCGAAAGTTTTTGATGTGCGGAATCCAAATCTGGCCACAGAATTGCTCTATCACGTCAGGATGTTGAGATATCCTAACCTAAAAGTGAATTTTTGAGGTTATATATAATATTTGAAAATTTGTAAACTTAAAATTGCAAAATCTCAGCGAAGAAAAGAGATATTTGAACAAATTCAACGTTATTTGAAAGAGGAAGATTGATACTTTAAAACCCCGAGTGTACTTTTCTGTGAAAAATATATCTGCCGTGTATATATAACCTCAAAAATGGGCGAAAACGGTGTTTTTTGCACTTTTAGGGTAGGATATCTCGAAAACCAGATGTATAGGAACAATTCTGAGCACGGATTCGGATTCACCGCATCAAAATCCTTCGGGTACGATAGGTCTAGTCTCTGGGTTAAAAATTTGTAGGCCTGTGTAATTTTACTGACAATAATGATGATAATAATCTTTACAACCATGACAGTAATAACGAATGTTTTTCCAAAGAAAAATGGCTGATCCATCTATCTGGCGTAGACAAATCACAATATGCTAAGGATATTATGTCTTGGGGAAAAGTTTAATTTCAACCCATGTTGGATAAAAAAATAGACTGAAATTCTAAAAGACACAGAAATTCATCTTAATGAAAAAACTGACCCCAGCCAAACAATCAGGTCGAATATTTATAGCATTATTATAAAAAAAGAAGAGACACATTTCTGCAATTGATAAAACTCTAATTAGCAAAAAATAAAAAAAAAGAAAAAGAATTTTTAGAGTCTAATGAAGGTTTATTTTTTACCAAAGCTGACACATGCAACGTAAAATTTGTTATGACCAAATAATTTTGCAATAAAAAAAGCGGAACGAGAATTAAATAATTCAGATTCAAAAAAAGCCTTAAACCAGCTTAAAAGAAATGTAAAAAATGTCATTGCTAAGTGGAAGCATCTAGAATGTATCTGAAATAGAAAACGGTTTCAGATCAATAAACTTGAATTTGGATAATTGTAATTTCCCATGAGCCGATGTCTGTGACTATTTGCGAGTCACTCGTTTGCTTGGGATGAGTATTATCGCGGATATAAGGATCGCACGAGAATTACTCCTATGCGAGAGAGAGAGAGAGAGAGAGAGATGTTTATTTGCAAAAAATTACAAAATTTCATGCGGTTAAAATCCTCAAGGTACAATATAGTACATATTTTTATAATAATCAGTCTTCGTTACAATTAGTCTTTTTCATTCCGCATATTTTAGCCTCAGAATAAATTTAATTAACAGTCTTAACATTTCAGTACATTAAATAGTAATATCAAAGAGCGCCATAAATAAAATAATACACATAAACGTAATATAAAAATAAAAATAATTCGGTCTATCTCTATCAGTCATGAGGTAAAATTCACATTCACTCATCCTATTTGTATACACTCTCACGCTAATATATACACTTACACTTTTAAAAATAAAGTATATGGGACGGACAAAATAAGTTAATTACAAAAATTAAGATCTGCCCAAAAAACTGTGACGTGCAAGTCTATATAACCGAATATAATCAATCAATAAGCCGCAGATGCATCACGGTTCGTAGATCACCGCCTGAAAACATCTCAAAGATTGTAGGTTGCAAAGAGAGCCCGGGAGAGAGTTCCAAAAGCGCGCACACTGCACCTGGAAGGATCTCATTTCAGTCTCCGTACGGTCTCAGGGTATCGAGAGTTCTTGTGCATCACCCCTGCTAGTGCCCCTGGACTGGTGTTTATGAAAAAATGCCGCTAAGTACTCAGGTTTTTTGAGTCGAAGGACTATATAGATTAGGATGGCGGCAAAATAGATCCTCCGACTGTCAACGCGCAACCAGCCCAGTTGCTTTCTATAGGGGATGATGTGCTAGTCCCTCCTAACAGCATAAATATATTTCACATATGCATTACTCAGTCTCTATAGCCGTATTCTTTGTTCGTCGAACGCGTCAAGACAAACTACAGTGCAGTAGTCAAGATGGGGTAAGACTAAGGCTTCAACCAGTCGTCTGCGTAGAGTCTCGGTTGTACATGCCCTTATAAACCGCAGGCTGTAAAGGGCTTTATTGTCTCTTTTACTTATAGAGTCAACCTGCGGTTACCACGTCAATTTACTGTCTAATGGAACACCGAAAGTAACAACGGTGTCAGAAAAAGGCACGAGCGCTCCACCCTCCATGTCAATGTCTGGCAATCCCACTGCGACTAAATTATTGATGTATTTTTGCGAACCAAATAAAATTGCTTTGGTCTTGCCAGCATTGAGACGGAGGGACAAGCCCTCGGCCTACATCGACACCAATTGTGCCGCATCAGACAGGCGAGTGTGACGGCCAACGGACTGTTCGGATTAAGTATAGATAGTAAATACAAGAGAGCAAGGGAAAACATTCACACGAAGATATTCCGCTGCTTTCTTGTAAGTTTTTAAATTTACGAATGTCTGCGCAGCTGCTACGGGAAAACTCAGACAGCCAGACATCAGTACAGATTGCGTTTTCCAAATAAATAAAGGACTAGTAAAACTTTCGGTAAATAACGGTTGCTCCGCGTTCTCTCGGGTAACCGTAATAAAAAGAGTAAAACCCAACATCGGTACCAGAGATAGAAAAAAGGTCCGGACAGCGATTGGAAAAACCCAGAGCGTCTGTCATAAGCAAGCGTCATTACCTATACCCGGGCTAATGATGTTTGTCAGGCAGTTATGAACATGCAATTTGGAAAACGTAAAATGTAGTAAATAAGAAAATAGAAAGTAGAAATAAGAACCTGTGAAAAATGAATGAATAAGATTAAACAAAAAGAAAAATGTTAGTTTTGTAAAATAAAATATTATAGGATCAAAAGCATCAAATATTAATTGAACAAAGTAGCTTAAGACTACAGTTGCAAAAAGGAATTAGTTTTCAACTTCAATAAAACAGCAGAAAGAAAATTATAACTAATAATAATACTTCTTATACGATTAAAATTTAGTTCTAATGTTTGAATAGTAATGATAGCTTTTCATTTTATTAAAACATTTAAGCTAGAGTAAGCACGTCAAAAATTTTAGTTTTATTTTAATTTCTATAATTATTCTTTTATATATTTTAAATAAATACATTGTAATTTAGTATTGTAGATTATTTAGTTAAGAACATCTGTAGGTAATAATAATAAAGGTTAAGTTTAATTCAGTACACTCGGCGACATCTATTGTAAGGTATCAGAACACCTTGAGTAGGAAAGAAGGTAAAAATAGGGGGACAGGTAGAAGAAATTATTTCAAAGAGAGGGAAGAAACATCCGGAAGGAAGTAACGCGATAGGAGGAAACTAGGTCAAGGGCGGAGTTTTAGGGAAAAAGATATAGAAGGGAGCGTTGCGGGGGAGGACTCAAAGGGAATGTGCTGCATCTCAGAATGCAGTTGAGTCAGTGAAAAATGAGACTCAAACGAGAAAGAGCGCGCATAAGGCGGCTCTAGAACTAGAACAGTCAAAAACGAGAGAGCAACAAGCTTGGAAACGGGAAATATTACGAAGTGAGTCAAAAACGAGAGAGCAACAAGCTCGGAAACGGGAAATATTACGAAGTGAGTCAAAAACGGGAATTACAAACGGGAACATTACTGGGTATGAGAATCGAGTGTAGCGTTGCGAAATAATCAAGCGAAGAAAAGAACGAGATAAATATTGTAAGAGAGCCATTTAAGTGTCGAAATAAAGTTAAGTGTTTTAAAAATACAGAAATCGTGTTAGTGTTTTGTTTACAAAGAGCACCTACCTACAAATCCGACAGGAGCAGCGGAGTCAACGACAGCAGGGACAGGAAGGAATAAAGGTTGGTCTAGTTTAAGTTCTATATTTGAATACTTATTGTTTGCGTTAGATCGCATGCCCGCGTAGTATAATTAATTTGGAAGTCTTAGTTGCGCAAAACTACCAACGAGGAGCGGAATAGCCGATCCTCTTGGATAGTAGGTTTAGCATAGCCACCATTCTTGAACGGGGAAACCTGGTCTGCTTGGCGTATAGGAATTTGGAGTCCACCAATCTTGAACGGGGCAACCTGGTCTGTTTGGTGGATCAGCTTCATAAAGGTAAAAATTTAAAAAGAATAGAAGACTTCCTCGCGATCGTTAAGATAAGAAAACATCGGTCTAAAAGGCAACGTTCTCCAGCCCCGATTATTGGACTAGAGTCCAGATCGAAACAGGAGATATAATAAGTTAAATCTTATATGCGCCCGCTAGGACGTTACACGAGCTACTCCTTCCAGGAGTTGATCAGCTGACGTTTGAATGTAAATTTGGAGGTCATCAGCATATAGTATGTGCTTGACTGTCCCACGATCAAAGAGCTCTGTGAGGCCATTGATATAGAGACTGAATAGCAAAGGGCCGAGGACCAACCCCTGTGGTACACCCATGTTAGTCTCCATCCAGGAAGAATAACCACTACTTTTACTAAAAACATATTGTATGCGGCCATATAAGTAAGATTTAATCCTCGGGAGTGCGGACCTCGAGAACCCGAGATCGCGCAGTTTACTCAACAGTCTGTAGGAGAGATAATGTCAAATGCCTTGCTGAAGTCAAAGAGCAACAGCAAGGGTATCATCCTTCTATCAATGCCTATACGTTGTCGTCTGTGAGTTCAAGCAGGGCTGTTTGGGTGCTGTGAAGCTGTCTGAACCCTGCTGAAAAGGATCAAGAATGCCACTTGCTGCGAGATACTCCGTTATTTGAAAGTGTGCGATCTTGTCAAGTACCTTGGACTGGTACCACAGTAGGGCAATGGGACAAAAATCTGATGGAGATGACGGTGCTAAAACTTTTTTCAAGGCAACCAACTGAGCTCTCTTCCAGGCACCCGGGAAGACTCTCTGAGCAACGGAGGAGTTAAATAAACGAACGATATAATTCCGCAACACCGGCAGAGACTTAATCACCACATTATGCGGTATCTTATCCACACCCCTCACCTGTGAAGAAAAATGGGAAATGGCGAGAACAACATCAGCAAAGTTTATTGGTTTGAAGGAAAACCCATTTTAAGACGCGGATAAAATTAAATCCATTACATCTTCTATATTTTCATTAGGTGTGACTGACACACCCGCAAAGTGGGCGCTAAGCTCGTCCGGGGTAAAACCATGAACTCCTCTTTGCTCTTAGGCAAGAGGCCGAGCTTACCCATTTCTCTCCAAATATCTTTTTTCTGGTCGAGGGCATCGTTTAAATGACTAATTAACAAAGAGCTACGCGCTTGATTTATGCGATCCTCGACCTCATTGCATAGATGTAGAAATTCATCTAACAACGCAGCAGTCTCAGCCCTTTTATACCATCTATGTGTAGCGTTATGTTTGTCAATTAGAAGCTGAAGCTCAGTCCCAATCCATGGTGCCTTACCTTTTCGAGGAGTTACAATTTTTTATGGAGCAAGTTCATTTATAGGTGCCGTGAGATTAGAACTAAGACATTCAAGTGGTTCGTTTAGGTCAAAGTCAGACTCTAAAGTATTTGGGTTAAATGACGAACATTCGCAGTGACACAACAATTCATTTAGCTCCTCATACCATATCTAGAGATAGATGGATAGATAAATAGATATTTCATTATTTGTATAAATATACAAAAATGATTTTCCAATATAATCATACAATATTAAATACACAATTTTATAATAACACCATTTTAGCAATACACTTCATTAGTCTTATAATCTAGTAAATTGCAATCAGTCTTTCTATGATATCACAGGCGTACTATTTTGATCAGTCTTAAAATCAGTCTTAAAATATGTTTCAAACCTAAAAGTAATATCACAGAGCATCTTATGTTAAATATACAACTAAACAAAATTACATAGCAGTCGATATCTATCTTATAAAACATTTAAAATTAAAAAGATACATTTACTCAATCCAGTCATTCATACCACACTCACTCTAATAAATACACTCACAGAGAGAGAGAGAGAGAGAGATAGATAGATAGATAGATATTTGTTTATTTGCATATAAATACAAAATAGATTGTTACAATGTACATATGGCTGTGTGAGAGATAGACATATTTGTTTATTTGCAAATAAATACAAAATTTAATGGTAACAATATACATATGGTTTTACATTATATAAAATACAGTCTTCATTTTTTCACTAATCTATATAAAATATTGCACTTAATTACTTACTATCTATGATATCACAGCATAAGCTAAAATTTAATACAAAAATCAGTCTTAGAATGATTAGAGTAATATCACAGAGCGTCATATTTAAAATACAAACAAACAAGGTAAATCAAGGCGGTCTATATCTATCCGTCAATTGTTTTCTAAAATTTAAACATTTGTGACGTTATCTCCCGATCTACGGTATCTTCGGGAGACTCCACATTTGCATCCCACTGTTGCCGGATGCTCTCGATTTTACCAGGGTTCGGATAGGAAAGAGGATGCGGTTTCCTTTAGTGAAAATAAAACAAAGTCGGTCTCATTAAAGGAAACAAGAGAGTAGATTATATTCTTAATTATGATATAAATACATTATGCATATAAAAGTCTTTATGGCTAGCTCGCCTATTTGCCGATATCTACCAACAAAAAGAATTAAAAAAAAAAGGCAGAGTCTCAATTTACGAGTGTCACGTATTACGTACTAAATTAAATCGAACGCGTCCCTTATACGCGGCGGGTTTTGAGTTTAGGATATGGATAGAAAGGATTCTACCGAGGGGCACCTCGGGAGTCCTTGACGGGAACCAAACGTATGTGAGGGGCACCTCACATTCGCCCAGCGTACGGGAGTCGGAGGTGGCGCGATAACAGAGACACCTCTATACCGACACCTGGAACACGGGTGCTAACGAAGAATGCTTGAGGAGCACGTCAAAACGTTCGGGGTATACCCTCGAGGAGCACCTCGTGGATATTCGGGAAGTCGAGGGGTACCTCGACCATCGGATTCGGGGAGTGAGCTCGGGTCCGGAAGACTGCTTGCCTTGTAATTCAGAGGGGCATCTCTGAGCTTACGGAGCGCGTAGCCCTGCCGGACTGCTGCCAAGAAGCACCTTGGCTGGAACTGATTTGCAGCCAGCGCGAGTCAATTTCTATCCTCGCGCTGAGTCTGCTTGGGTAGGGAGCGTGCGCGGTGGGGTACACGCGAGAGATACGGTAGCGCGAGCGGTGGGAGTGTCGCGCGGTGGGGACTCTCTCTCGGCTCGGCGCTCAGCCGTATGCTTGCGTGTATGAGTCGAGCTTGGTTGTGTGCGCGCATGATCAAGCCGCGCTCGGCTTGTGTGCGCATGTACGTGAGCCACGCTTGGCGAACATTTAGCATCGAAGCGCTGTCGTTGCACTCCCCCCCTACTAAGTAGAAGAAAATCCCTGCGAGATTTTCTTCTCTAAACTAATACTAAAACTAAAACTAATTTTAACTGTTTTCCCTATTCTAGTAAAAAATAATAAAAAAAGAAAATTCTCGTATGTACCTAAGAGTAGAGGCCGTGGGTTGGGTTGCCGATTTTCTTCACCTGGCCGGTTTTCGGGTCCACGCGCATTACCCATTTTTGCCCGCACACGCACACTCTGTAGCGCGCTACACCGAGCGGCACGATTATTGTTGGGCCTCCTGGCAGTTTAACCTTCTGCCCTTTTGTTGTTGATGGAGTGGTTGTAGCTGGTGGTGTTGCGGGTGTTTCGGCGTGTGGTGGTGATACGGCGCGTGCAGTTGGGGCGGGCGAGGTGGCGCATGACGGAGATTCGGTGTTGATCGGGAGCTGCTGGGCTGCTACCGGGCGGATCTTAGGCCTCTTCGGGATTTTCAAACCTTTCAGTGGTCGCGGATGTTCTCCACCTCAACCAGTTCGGGCCTCTGGAGTTCGACTCAGATTGCGTGCACGACTTCAAAGGAACCTTTTTTGCTCAGCTACAAGCGCGCGACCGGGACGACTGGATGCACCGAGTGGAGACCGAGGGCATTCCGGTGGACGGCTGAGAGGCCTCTTCCACTTACCATCTTAGAGCGCAAGTAGACGACATCGCCATAGTTATGCAAGAGACTGCCTCGCTCGCTTTTCTTATTAATACTTTTTCTTTCATTAAAGGCAGTTTAATCGGGTCAAAGTACTTAAATTTTTCATTTTACATTTTTTCTAATTTTTCTAAGAGTTTCATATATTAATTTTCTTTATTTTCTTTTGACTTTTTATGCGCCTTATTTTTATTTTTATTGCTTTAGAAGCTAATATTGTTTTGCCACATAGAGCAATTTTGTTAAGTTTTTTTTTCCTTTACTATTGTTACATTTAATCTTTTTTCTCTTCTTCCGGCACTCTTATGTTTTTGTTTTTATTATATCTATAAGATTATTATGTAAAGCAATGGTTATACTATCAGGCCATATGGGGCCGCACCCTGAGGCCTCAATAAAATTTATTCTACTCTACTCTCTCACTCTCCCAAATGAAATAAATCTAAAGTGAATTCGATCTCTTTTATAACACTGTGTTATTCATAAAATTAAAACTTCACGAAAAAAAATTTTTCAAAAATTCGAAGTGCGAAAATTTTCAAATTTTCTCGTATTTCTAAAACCTAACGAGATACGGCAAAATGGGAAAAATTTTGGGGGTTATCGGCAGGAGGAACTTGCTCAGTCTCAGCTATCGATTGATTGACGAAAAAAAAATTTTCAAAAAGAACGAGCGAAAATTTCGAAATTTTCTCGATCTCGAAAACCAAGCGAGATAGGCAAAATGGATAAAATTAAAAATATTTATTTCGATCGGGAGAGTGTGAGAGAGAGAGAAAGGGAGCGAGGGGGAGAGAGAGAGAGAGAGTGCGTGTGCGTGTGAGAGACTGAAATAGATGGATTTATTAAGTGCATATGCACTGGTGTCTCATGCTCCAATATTTATTTCACTTGGGAGAGTGAATGAGTGAGAGAGAGAGATAGAGAGAGATAGAGAGAGAGATAGAGAGAGATAGAGAGAGAGAGTGAGATGGTGAATCATACTGCAAGAGTGCACCGTCAAGAGGCACCTGCGAGATCAAATTTCTAAGACAATGGACTCACCATAGCCCGTCAGTCAGCAGGCTTGGAGCCAAGGTCAAGTATGTTGTGACGGGTCATAGTGGGTTCTAAACTACTCATGCTTCCAAAGAAATCACTAAATCAAGAAAACTTATTTATCTTTTCGAATTATTTTTATATCAAAATAATAAATTACTCAGATAAAAAAATTAATAAATGCATAAAAAAAACTAAAAATAAAAAAAAAATTAAAAAAAATGATGAAAAACTAAAAAAAAAACAATTGAATGCTTCGTATTTTATTTTAATGTAAATCATGACACACGTGTGTACTGGCGCAAATATCGGAGACGCTGCCTTTCGAGCCGATCCTGGCCGGCGTAGAGGTATGAAGAGGAGTGGTCTCCTATACGTCAGCAACCCGCCACACACTAGCCGAAGATGTATATGGCGCCTGCATACCGGCAATCCGCCGCCCATCGGCCGAAGAGGCTTCAAGCGCCTGCACTCCGGCAACCCATCGCACACTGGCCGTAGATGTAAGAAGCGCCTGCATGCCGGCAACGCGCCGGCAACCCACAATCCTCGCTATCCACAAGCACTTCCCCGCGCTGGCTGCTATTACTGCTGCCGTCGGGTAGAGGGGCAGGTGGCGAGACTTTAGGTCGGAGCTGCGGCTCCTCGCGCGCGCGCGCTCGTGTTAGTATACGCACTTGCTCGCTCAGTCTCTTTCTCTCTCTCATGTCCACTCGTGCTCTCGCTGACGGCTTTCGACTTTGTCGTTGTGTTTATGATACCGCTTGTATTGTTCTTAGCGCGACATTCCGAGTAGACAGTGAAGAATTTCTTCATCGGTTTCGACTTGTCTATCAAACAGAATGCTCCATGTTGCTGTCTCTTTCCTCGCTATGCGCACTCTCACTTACGCCTACTGTGCTTAGAAATCATACATACTATACAGGCACAGTTTATATATTAAGATTAGGGCCTCTCTTTCTCTCTCTCTCTCTCTGTCTCTCTCTCTCTCTCTCTATCGCGTCTATCGTAAATTTGTGACATATTGTATATCTCATTTAATTTGCAGAATATACACTGTTTATTTGTTAAATTTCCGCGAGTCTTCATTTGCGAGTATTTTCCGCATTTTTACAAGAATTACACGCCGCCGCCGCGGTCGCGCGAGAACTTTTCCCTGGAATAGTAGAAGATTCTAAAAGCGGTCTAACCTTGTCATTAAGGTACGGAAATCGAACAGTAAGTATCGATTTTGCGTCGATTCCAGGGAGATCAATGCAATCTCATTACCTGATGCATATCCATTGCCTTATATGGATAGCATTCTGCGCAAAATAGAGAAGGCGCGATATATCTCCACGTTGGATTTGAGTAGTGTTTACCATCAAATTTCTCTTAGAGCAAAATCAGGACCAATCACGGCGTTTACTGTACCAGGACTGGGACTCTATCACTTTACACGCTTGCCATATGGTCTGTATCAGGTTGGTGCTACATTTCAACGCTTGAGCGACAGAAATTTGAGGAAAATCTGAAACGGCTCGAGCAATTCCTGTTTAGAGTAAAGCAGGCTCGACTTATAATCAATGGCGAGAAGAGTCTGTTTTGTCGCGATGAGGTTAAGTATTTGGGAGTGCTTGACAAGACTTTCTCATAATAAATTTAAATATCGTAAAAAAGTACCTTAAATTAAATGACTATTTATTGACTATTTGAATTTATTGACATGCATATAAACAAAAGAATGAACCAAATTACAAGTAACTACATTGATGATAGTGCTCCTCCTCGTCCCCAGAGTGACAGAATGATTTTCAATAAACCGAAAGTTGTTCTTCCATTTCTTAAGTATATATTTGACAGGATTACTGTTATTCTGCAAAAGAGTAATTGCGTTAATATTAATCGATACATTATTACTACTAATACTTTTCTAAAATTAGGCAAAAACAACATTGATAAATTAGAAATCTGAAATATTGTTTATAAAATAGATTGTTGCGATAGATTGTGCAAGACAACTTATATTGGCACAAGTAAAAAGAAATCGGGTGTACGTGTCAAGGAACATAAAAAAGACGTTAAAAATTTGATCGATAGGTCGGCATTGGCTATGACTAAACTCTTAATTAATTTTGACAAGGTTTGTGTATTGGATAGAGAAAGACATTGGAAAAAAGCGAACTTTTCTAAATTTAATATATGTTTCCACGATGACACTCTTAACCGACTGCAAGATACCCACTTTTTGGATAGATCACACAAAGACTATAACTATAATAAAATTAATAAAAAAAATTTGTTAATAATAATATTGGGCTTCAACGTTGCTGATTACGCTGTTAATAAACTAGTTTCTGCCACTTTGTATATACATTTTTTACTAAACTATGACTTTATTATACCACAGTAGAAATGATATAACAATAATTAAAGTTTACATCATTATTAATCATTAGTTTTTTACAACAGTTGCAGAATTATGCATATCAGTTTTCTACAATTATCGTATATACTCACCGAATAAGTGCGGACTTTTTGATCGGGAGGATGGTGTAGAACAGTAGGTATCTCACACTCATATGAGCATATCTCAGTAACTATTAAATTTTGAAGTTGAAAATTAAAAATCTTTGAATTTGAGAGAACACTCATGAAATTTTCGGTGAAGCCCTTATTAAGACTATAAATCAACAAAATATCGATGATCCTTTTTTATAACATGCGCCAAAAGTTACGAAGATATAATGTGCTCACGTAGATGAAAAAAGAAAGTAATAATTTTTTTTGGTAAAGTGACGTGCACAGAAGTCAATAGATTTCAACATGGATTTATACAAGGGTCGGTGTTAACTTTGATTAAAATTTTTCCATCTTACTTTACAATTTTTTCACAATAAAAAAGGTCTTGGTTCGTGTCTTTTTTAAAAAAAGTTTTCGCTCTTAGTAGATATTATCAGATCTCAGTAGGTTTGAAATTTTCGGTTTTTGCCAACATATTCGATTTTATCACTAATTTTTTCTTTTATAAACCGTTAGATTTATTGAATAAGTGATAATATACTTTGTCGAAGTTGAGAAAGTAGTATTTTTATGATTTTTAGGTACGATCGCTTCACGGTAGTGACTTATATTTAGATTTTCTCCATGAATTTTTGATGGATTGGGACGAAATTTTAGGAGTTAACTCATTATATTGTAGAATAGAAACGTTCCTTTGTTGGGCCATATCCATCTAAAGGCTTTGAAATAGCACATCCTTTCAGAATTGCAAAAAACTGTTTTTCAGCTATAACTTGAAAAAAAAAATTTTTGTAGAGTATAAATATAAATAGACGAAGTGCAAGAACTAAAAAAATATATCATTTTTCTATTGAACACTTTTCTCTAAAATTAATTCCTTCCAAGATAACAGTGGTAAAACGATGGAAAATGCTAAAAAAGAACTCTTTTTGGACATTAACATTGAATATATTAATTTATCATATAATTGTTAAATATAAAAGTTGTAGAATACAAAAGAAACTTTTCTCTATTAAACATTTTTTGCTAGGAGCGATTCGTTTTAAAGTAACAGTAGAAAAAGGTCAAAAATTCTTAAATTAGCTAAAAAAGATCACTGTTTAGGCTTTAAACTTAAAAATATTTCTCATTAAAGTATCAAATCTAAAACTAGTATCTAAAAACTAGTAGGGTTAAGCATAAAAAACGTGACTAGATTTGAAACGTAGACCATCCTTAAGATACAACATCCATGAAGATTTGGAAAAAAGCAGCAGTGTGATCAAAAGGTGGTTGCACCGCAAGTACTAATGCGTAGACCAATCAGGTGATGCTATTCAGTAGCATCATCGCTTGAAAAATTGGTCTAGGTACTTGAATGCAGCAACTCTACAGCAACAAATCATAAATAATTATTAGTATTTTGTCACATCAGACGCTTAAGGTCATTTATTTCTAAACCAACTTTAGTGAAATTAGTTAAAAACTCTGTAAATTGAACCAAAATAATGCATCCTTTATTTACAAAAATAAAGAGTATGATTTATACTTAGAAAAACTATAGTTGTATCCATCGATATTCTTAAAAGTGCAATTAGGATAAGTAAAGTTCAACCTAACGTAAACTCTTAAATAAATATATTGTATGAATTAAACTGTCAAGGATGACCGCTTGACCGTTAATTATAACCAAAGAGACCAGTACACTTTAGAACAATTATTTACCTTTCTAATCTCTGCAGCGTCAAGTCTTAATGTTTATAAATAGTACATGCATTTTAGTAGCATCGTCACTTCTTCGATCAAAAACTGATCCAAGTATTTGAGAACAGTAGCTATTCAGCAGCAAAGAATAATTAAAATCATAAGCATTTTATCACACCAGTCGCTTAGTTAAAAAATTTATAAATTCAATGAATTTTAACATATTCTTATACAAATAAAGAGTAAAAATAGTGATTATTATGGACCAGATAACTGATTAAAAGGACCATAAGCGACAAATTTTTGATAGCAAAAAAAGTTGTGACCATTGATATGTTTTAAAAAAAAAATTAAATCAAGTCAATTTCATGATAAATAATCTATAACTGAGAAAGTATAAACATTAATTATAATTAAAAGAACAAGAATTTTAACAAATAACACTTTATAACTGATATTAAAGTTACGGTCCATAAAAATAAAATACATGTTTCATATTCATGACAAATCCATGCAGACCGTATTAATTATTGCAATGTATTATATACCATTCAAAATAATTTTAATTCATATCAAAGTATATTTTTTGTATATTTAAGGTTATTCGAGAACCATAGAAAGTATTGAGCACAAATTATTTAAAACATTTTAAATTAAGAATTGAAATCACGGCGGCGCGGAGACAAGTATAGCGTCTGCTGGGCTCGCGATCGTGTGACTATTATACTTCTAATTTGCCATTTACAAAATCACGTACCTCATATCTTTCAATTGAATGGCTATACCTAAAAGATATGCATATCACATGAAAGATATCGTAAAATGCAATTATTTACAAAAAGCATCATGAAAATCTATCCACTGAGTGCAAAGAAACCACCGTTTAAACTTTTTTTAGCCCCATTTCATCACTAAGAAAATTCATGGTTTTATCATGCACTCCATAGTATGTGTTGTTCTTCTCACGCACTCTATAGTATATTTTCTTCAGTATTTCTCAATTGCGCATGCGCCACCGAAAGACAAGAGAGGTCCAAATGTCGACCATCTTCGGCCCGCTTACCAGGCGACTATGTGCGACTATGTGAGAAGGTGGCACGCGCCCAGCGGTGTAGCTTGTGAGAGACAACTCTCGTATAGTTGCTTCTGCTGTGTTGCGCTGCTACTTCTTCACCTCGCCTGGTACGTTAGTAACTCAGAATATGATTTGGACTCTGTTTTCCTTTCGCGATGCCTCAGTTTTCTTTTTTTAAATTCATAGTTTAAGAGCAAATTTATCGAGGGGTTCAAACGCTATATATGGATATAAAAATATGTACAAATTTTCCCGATACAAGTCTATTCCATGTACATAGATATACAAATACGTACAAAAAGAGGGTCAGAAATCAGCCGCTATATATAGATATATACAAAAACGTCAAAATTTCGATAAATCTTCTCAACGTCGCGAGAGGAGAAATACACACGAAACATGAGGATTAAGTTGATTACACTATATTGATGGTAGGCGGATCCGTGAGAGAGAAGAGAATCAGAATTCAGACGCTATATAAGGTGTTTCACGTCAACTCTCCAAGCGCGGCGCGGGAGCGTTTAATCGTGCTGTTTTCAGCTCATGTTTAAAGGGCTAAAATGCACCTAGAAATTATCATAACGAAGTGATTTCGATGTATTTTTTCCTCAGCTTTCCGATGGTCTGCTCAGATTTGTTAAATTTGCTTAATTTGACCTTGAAAAAATATAAAATGTGCTATATCTCAAAAAATGCATTTTTAATATTCGAAAGAGGAGGAAATTTTACGTCGATATAGATATTTTCAGGAAAGAGTTTTTTTGATTTTATCGAGATATCATTCAACAAACACAAGGCGCTCGACCAGTCGCGGCGCGCCGGGCGTGCTACTGCTGCAGACCTTAACTCTTAGCTGCTCGACTAACCATCATTACAATTTATACTCCTAAGCTTTTAAAGCTTATTGAAGTCTTTTTAACAATTTTTGACTTTTTTAATTTAGGAAATAAATCGTACTCGGATGCTAAAGATGTTTTTTTAAGTTTCATAGTCTTACCATCTATTGGAATAAAAGCGTGATATTTTAAAGTACCTGGGATGAACTTGGCCTTACCGATTCGAACTTTAAATTTCTTTGAATTTTTTTCATAAGCTTCTTTACTACTAAAGAAAATTTTCGTTTCTTTGCAATACTTTTGTGCCCAATTATAT
>UELU01101511.1:0-14582 GCA_900490025.1 Megastigmus dorsalis | reverse complement strand
GGGGGGGGGGGGGGGGGGGGGGGGTTGTAATGTCGCGGATTTTCGCACGTTAATCGCACGAATTTAAATATTAAAAATGCCTTAAAAGGCAATATAAGCAGCCAGAAGGGATGTCCCTCTACCTCTCGACTCGGGCCGTTTTATATTAAGTGTTTATTTATTATTTTTATTTTTTATTTTTTATGCCTACGCAAATACGCGTCGACGAGCGCCAAGACCTTCTTTCAGGGTCAAGAGACACCAACAGAAGATTCCGCTACAACCTCCAGGATGCGCCGTTCCGTCGCTCAGAACATCTACATGTTGTAGATGCCTAAGTTACGCATTCTTATCTTTTTATCTCTCTTTTTGCCTCTGCCTCCATGTTATTATTATTTTTCTCTTATAAAATTCTCTCATAAGCACCCTTTTTCATCTCAAAAAAGGAACTTCCAAAGTATTTTCTTGCAGTTTATGCAACAGAGCGTTATAGGCTTTCTAATGCCTCGCTTTTCTTGCCTACGAATTTTAATTCGTACATCTGCGGAAAATTCCACTGAATATTGCCGGCTGGCACATAGTAGCCCCAGTATCGAATTGGAATATTATAATTTCCAACATTATGGAAAATTCCACAAAAGATACTTACATAGGTAGTGCCTGTGCTTACAGCAGCAAGAGAAAAGGACATTGGAGCGAGAGAGAAGCATGCTAGACACAACAACATTCCGATGTGGTGCCGAACTAGAGCGCACCAATCAGCGAGCGACGTGACAGCAGCGCGAAGGATGTCGCGGGCCTCCACGGACTCGGCGACGCTTGCTTCGGCGACTTCTCTCATGGCTGCCGAACGGACAACACCGTCTCCGGACTCTTCCGCGCCGCATAGTTGCGATCTTCTATATCGCGTAAAAGTCCATTACGCGAACAGTGATAGCGTTCGTGCCTTTTTGTTGGCAGCGCTCGTTCGTCTTGAATTTGTAATTTATTAAAATTGATTTTAAATATTGTAAATTAACTGCCTCTCTTTTCCAGGCCCGATGCATGATTAAAATCGTTTTGATACGAGCAGGAGCTACAAATGGGTAGGATTTGCCTCACGCGGTTTTACAGATTTTTATTTAAATTCAATTTACACTTTTGCGCCTACTTTGTGGCTTTAACTCCGCGCTAGAGGGCCTTCGTCCTCGCGCGTTTGTAGGTTTTCTTGTTAATTAACCCTTTAACGTCAAAACAGCCATTTTTTGGAATGCTATGTTTGATAGCATATTTAAATAAGAAACCGATTGAATTAAATGATGAAATTTCGTACCCTACTATTTTCGAGGGTGTTCTTTCAGAATCAGGCGGAAAAATTATGAAATTTTCTGATTTTGCATGAGAATTTTCCGTTTTAAGTAAAAAAAAACACGTTTTCTTCGACATTATTATTTTAATCGAATTTTTCGACTCGAATCGATAAGTCAATTTAGTAGAATTATTTCAAAATTTTGTTTTTTTTTGTCTAAACTTTCAAATTATACCCATAGGTTTTGGAAATTAAACATGAAAAAATTTTTGAAAATTTTGAAAGTTTGATAAGTTTTTAAAGATGTCAATTTTTTTTGAAAAAATTATGTCTAATTTTTTCATCAATTTTGAGAACCTTTTGTTCAGTAACATTTTTTCCTAGAGTCCATCATTATTGTGTAAAAAGTTCCTGAACTTTTTGACGAATTTTCCGGGATTAAGTCGCCATTTTAGACATTTTCATGTTTAATTTCCAAAACGTATGGGTATAATTTGAAAGCTTAGACCAAAAAATTAAAATTTTGAAATAATTCAGCTGGATTGACTTATCGATTCGAGTCGAAAAATTCGATTAAAATAAAAATGTCGTCGAAAAAAACGTGTTTTTTTTACTTAAAACGGAAAATTCTCATGAAAAATCGGTAAATTTCAAAATTTTTCCGCCGGATTCTGACAGAACACCCTCGAAAATAGTTGGGTACGATAGTTCATCATTTAATTCAATCGGTTTCTTATTTAAATATGCTATCAAACTTAGCATTCCAAAAAGTGGCTGTTTGACGTTAAAAGTTTAATTTTCTCGCTCACGAATTCGTACGCTCGAGATTTGAGGTGGAGCAACGCATAATTTGGTGGGCCAAGCGACTCAAAATATTGTAAGGCGTATTGTGTGCCTCTTCAAGGCAAATATTTAAAATATTATCTCATGTAAATTAAATTCATAGTAGAGTCACTTAAAGAAATAGCGTGCCTACTGCGACAGGCTTATAATATTCCGCTAGACTCTCTCACTATATTTTATTTTGTTACAATGAAACTAGTATGCCTTTCAGAGGTACTTTTGCAAATATTTATTTGCCTATTAAACGACTCAAATTGTTAAGATCAACTCCAAATTATCGAGTGTGAACTTATTTGTATTTATTATTTGATATTTTTGCATGTGTATGTACGTGTCTGTCCACAACCCGAAACTCAGCTCGAACGTCTCTGGCCGTTCGACCTCACGACTCTGCCTCTGGCTAGTCGCGCATATATAAGAAAAAAGTAGAATTTAATTCAAATTAATTAATCGAGTGGCACTGCTCGAATTTAGAGTAATTTATTTCAATAAATCTTAAAATACAGTGCCTGGTGCCCTGATTCACTCTGCCTATGCAGATAATTATTAAAATTATAAATAACATAATTTATTAAAATAACATGACTTATTAAAATTTACACGGTAAATCAACCGTCATTAGCCTCCTAGTTATACATACGGGGAAGCTACCGAGTCGCTCCCACACTCAGTCAAATTCCCCCGTTATAATATATGGCCAGAATCATCCTACATCGCACTTAATGACTATAACACGTATATGCCTATCACTTTAGACGCAATAAATAAATGTAAAAAATTAGGAAACCTTAATATCTGTAAGGAAACCGAGTCAATCCTTATAAAAGAAAACATAACAAATTTTTCAGATTGTAACGTTAAATTAACAAAATTATATGACACATACTGGATGCGGCTACACACCCCAAACTCATTGATTTTTTCCACAATACAAAAAGAGCAAATATTTATACAATGCCACAGAGCAGAACAGGTTTCGTTAGAAATAAACGGGATAGGCATATTACGGTTAAGTTCAGGGTGCACCGCGCACACTGCAAACGCCAAATTAATGGCATCTCGCGAAATAAAAACAAAAATATCAGCTACAACATTTCCAGTATATGAGCTTACTATCGAAAACATATTAAAAAACGAGGCAGACAAAGACGTTTACGCACAATATATAACGGACGCAATAAAACAGAATCAAATTCACACTGCAAAAGGAACGAACAAAATAATCCATTAAAAAGAGGGACAAGCTTTCGAGAAATAGTGGAAAAAGCGAAAGCAATTGGCGAGTACAAAAACGTCAGCAAAAACTTCGACATTTTTCAAAAGCAAATAACTATATTTGGTGGATCATTCATAATAGTAGCAATCGTTTATGCTATTTTATGCAAATTATTATTAGTGGGGGTCCGCTTACTCTAATTAGGTAAAGATTGTTTTGAGAGAAAAAGCAACAACAACCGGTAGCAAGCGAAATATAAACTATCGAAAATATACAAATACAATCAGCACAACAGAAGGGAAGGCTCAACCAAAATCATTCAAGAGTCCAAAACATGACCAATTGACCACCTAGCTTAGAAGAAATCAGAATCCCAGGACTCCCGGTGCTTTATACACCACGCTAAGAAGATGATTATGGACACACGGAAAGGATGCAAACACACCATCCGGAATTTTTATGGTCATGGCATCAAACATAATCATCGAAAACGGCACACCAAGAACCTTGCTTATGAGAAATCGCAGGAGGCTATTTTTACCACCTTCACCACCTCCAATCAAGCACAATATAAGCTACCCCAGTATCAGAACGACCCAACTTCTGAACGAGGAATGACTGACCGATCGCCGCGCAACGCAGCTAGAACCACTCGACGTATCGTGAATAAACTTATTACAAAGTTCTCCAATCTTCGCGTCACTTTATTTACCCGCCCTCACAAATTCCTTTCCGGATTAAGTTTCCGGAAAGTCGGACGAAACAGAAGCCACATAGAGAGAAAGAATCTCTTGTCACAGTTATCATACGTGACAATATAATTAAATTATAAAATGATTAAATGGAAAATACAATGTATACATAACTAGCACTATGAGGGAGAAATCATGCGAGCGAGCATCTGCTCTTGCATCTGCTCTCTGCTCTAAATAAACCTCTCTATATCTACAAATGCCATTCTTCCTTTATTTCGCTCTGATCCTACTTTAGGCTTTCACGACTAGTTGTACGTTTATTGCAAACGATGACGTACTTGTGAGGGCATAGAAGTAAGAGTGCGGTTTCTCGCAGTTAAATTGGAGAACAGTGCGTTCTGAAGCGAACCCATTGTGCTCGTGAGGGCTTTACAGTTGAGCAAGCCTCGAAAGCATTGCGCTTTCTTGGCGAACCTTGAGTGCAGAGGAAGAGAAAAATAACCGCTTTACGAAGTGAAGAAACTAATTAATTATAAGAGTTTTTTGTGTAGTTTCTTGTTGCTAGCTTAGGGAGCATTGCGCATTTTTAGCGAACTAGCTGTGCTTTTAAGCACGTCTCACGGATAGGGTGAAAAAGTAATGCACTTTTCTGCTGTCGAATACGCGGCAGTAGATAAGCTGTGATAATAAAAGCATAATATTGATAAGTATAACTTGCAGTGCACTGCGCTTTTAAGCACGTCAATTAGTTAGAAAATTAACATTATGTTGTCCCTCGAACCTAATTGACTGAGAGGTGACATATTTTCCAGCGGCCCAACGCGGTAGCGGGCAAAATAGAGCAGTTGCAACCACTTTAACTTAAATTCCATTTCTCCTCGATCCCATGAGTCAAATACTTGCTTTCGCGATGGCGAAACAAATACGAGATTCAATACTCTCATAGTGAACCCCTTTCTTTCCATGACACGCCTGTCATTTCACTGTATTCTATTCTACGCGGTATATGTGCCTCGAACTCTGGGTAATTTACTTTTACAATTATTTTAAGTCACGACTGTTCGGACGCCATGTAACGTTACCCCCTTGGGTTACGTTCTCGCATCCTGACCTTAGTCGGAGGCTCGCGAAAAATCCAGGGTTAAGTATATTTCTATGTATATATATACAGAGGGCAATGCGAGTTCTTTATATTCGGACGATTAAATACATGACCAAGAGTTAATTATAATGTAAAAAATAGGAATATATTCTAAATTGAATGAAATTTGTTCATAGGAACATTTGAATTACTTATATGATTAATGCGCTTATGTCCTACGCACTTGTTGACGTGCGGCGTCTCCGTTTCTTTAGCTATTCTATAACAAACAAAATCAAACCATGGAAATTAATATAATTTTTTTATTGTACGCTTCGAGACACATATACATATATAATTAATCAATTGTATCGCGCTTCATCGCGAACTCTTGCATTTGCTCGTACGTTACTTGTTCGCATGTATTTAAACTAAAAATACATAATCGATCGCGTCTCGTGGGCACCTCGTGGGAGCTCGGTTACGGGATGTTGCACAAAAGCGAGGATCGCCTCGTCTTTTGCGGTTGAGACACGTACCAGGAGCACCTCGTACGTTGGCGGGATGGCGTTCACGAGAAGCACCTCATGATTACGCCCGGAAAACGAGGAGCACCTCGATTGCTGGGATGCGAGCTTGGGCCGCAGCTGGGATAGCTATGTTGTGCCAGAGGGGCACCTCTAGCCTCGATCGAGCGTATCTTCGCTGTGGCTTCTCCAAGGAGTACCTTGGCCGAACTCATTATCAATCCTCGCGCTGAGCTAGGTAGGATGGGGGATCATTACATGATCAATGATAGCGCACGGTGGGGCGCGCTCTCGCTCTGTCGCGAAATTTTGCGCGTGTCTTTTCGCGATGCTGTGCTATCGTCGCAAAATCAATAAAAACGGTTTAAAAATCCAAGAGTCCAGCATCGAATGTGCTTTTATTATAATAATCACATAAACTCAAACGGACCATAAAACGGGTCCGTTACAGTATATTTTAAATCTATCGTGGTGCAGACTTTTTTTTTATTTATAAGAGGCAAAACTTGACTATTAGGTTTATTGCATTGTCTAAATATATATACAGGATGATTCAATACCATCGCATTTGGTATATACCATTCGATAGATCGCGAAATTCTAAGAATGACGTAACTTTCTAGTTTTTCGATCTGACTAGTAGTTTCCGAGATATTCATTGCAAAAGTTTGTAAGATAAGCCAATCAGCGGGCAGCTACAGCGGGCGGCAGAAGCGGCGGAGAAAGATAGAAAGGAGAAGCGCGAAGAGGTGGGGAGGTGCGCCCGCCAGGCTCGTCGCTCGCGGTCGTGCGTACGCTTGTACCGAGCGCAAAGCGACAAAGACAATTGAAGCGCTAACTCATACCGCGGCGCGTTTACTTATTTTAATATTTATTTGATAACAAATTTATCGAATTAAAAAATGAACTAAAGATCTATCATTAAAGAATAACCATAAATTTTCATAATAAAAAATGTGAGGTCGCTAACGTCTAAGGATCCAGAAAATTTAGAGAATCTACCAAAAGTGTAGAAATACACAGTTAATATTAAAACTGTTACACTAATCAAGAGAGTAAATAATACTTAGGAAAAAATGTACAAAACTGAGATTAAGACTTTAAAAAATGAGATTTTAATCTAACTAAAATACTAAAGAGCAATTATTTTTTATTGCTCAAATCACTCGAACTTAAATAATATCTCCAAAACATTCGTCATATTAAATACGATACTATTTTAGGTAAGCAATAATGCTTCGTTAATCTTTGAGAATAAAAGAATCAACGAACATGATCAATAAAAATTTTGGAAAATATGATTTTTCACAATAATTTAAATTGATCAATTAACAACTTACCGAATGTTTTGGAAAATACATTTATTGAAAAATCATTGCACGAATTCCGAAACGTGAGCAAAAGAAAAATGCGAAACCGTCAAACATCCTTGATATGAAAATACAGACGAATCGTAGATAATTGTGTGAAATAAATTGTATTAAATAGTCTTAATTAATTATTCGGTCCCACAGGTTAAAAATAAGAACTCCCACCAATTCTTAGCCCTTTAAATGCCCACGGGCCCGAGAACGAGCCTTTTTAGGGCCCAAAAATGGCCACTTTTAGCCGATTTTCAAAAGACTGTATTTCGAAGGGATACAATCCGATTTCAATTTAGCAGGCCGCGTTTTCTTAGTTTTGGCATCTAGTTTTTACAGAAAAATTTTCAAAACTCCAAATATTAATGCCCATTTTTCGGGACTGATAAAACGCCACGAATATTTCGAAAATTTGGCCATTTTCGAACAATTATCAAAATTGAACGAGTAGACTTAAGCACTTTTAGCAACTTGCATTTGATAGGTTAAAATTTGAGAGCTTAAACTGGAAAGTACACAAAAACTATTGCTTAAGCTCTCAAATTTTAACATAACCTGATACAGAAGTCAAAAAATATGAGAGAAAATTACACAAACGATTCTCCAAAGTTACAACATTTCCAAATACAAGACAACCATTGTTATATTCCAGCCAAAGGCAAATCAATGATAATGAAACTAACTTCTACTTCCTAGAATACGACCTCCGCTAATTTTAATTTAACTTGATATTTCAGTTCCAAAAACATTGTTTGAGAAACTTATTTTAAATAGAATCAGATTTATGATTGAAATTAAAATGAAATATGAAATCAATAATGCTAAACCATTTAAAATTTTGTTGTAATGTTTAATAAAAATCTTTAATTTTGGTTTCGGAAGAAGTTTCTACGAGCTCTAGAACCGAACTTGTGGCAATTTTTAAAACAAACTCACAATAGGGTAAAATAAGTCTTCACAGATTTGATACCTTGAAAATTATTATATCTTATAAGAGTCATAACTTTGGTTCTAGATCACTTAGAAACTTTTATAGCCCCACAAATTGAAGGTGACGGTATCTACTTTCATCGTTTTTTACTTGTTAAATACTCCAGAGACTCCGGGACGAAGAGAGGAAGTCGTAAGCGACAGGTGTACTGGCTTATTTGAGGTACAAATCACTCAATTTTAGAGGGGCAAAAGCAAAAAATAGAGGCCCATACCTGGAAAATCTCCATAAGCAGGTTGTTACATATATATTGAACTGCCTTCAGTTAAATTTTTGTAGAATTAAAAGTTGTCAAGAGCGAATATGGTCTGTTTGAAAATGCGAAAAATCACAATTTTTGTAAAAATGACCATTTTCAAAAGGTTGTATCTCAGAACTCATTTGATAAAATTGAATTTAGCAAGCAGAGTTGTGAATATAATGAAAAGACCTATCAAATGCAATTTACTAAAAGTTTTTAAGTCTACTCGTTCAATTTTGATAATTATTCGAAAATGGCCAAATTTTCGAAATATTCATTGCGTTTCATCAGTCCCGAAAAATGGGCATTAATATTTGGAGTTTTGAAAATTTTTGTGTGAAAACTAGACGCTAAAACTAAGAAAACGCGGCCTGCTAAATTGAAATCGGATTATATCGCTTCGAAATACAGTCTTTTGAAAATCGGCTAAAAGTGGCCATTTTTGGGTCCTAAAAAGGCTCTTTCTCGGGCCCGTGGGCATCTAAAGGGCTAAGAATTGGTGGGAGTTCTTATTTTGGGTACCAGAACTACATACTAAAATTTAAAGAGTATCTGTGAACCCCTCCCACAAAAGTGGCCGGAAAGTAAAAATATTACTTATATATATATGCTCCTTAAATATTTAAAACTTAAGCTGTGTTCAAAAAGTTATAATAAGAGGAGTACAATCTTTTCTACTCAGTGCGCGGGTAGAATTAGTTTTTGTTTCGGGTTTTATTATTTTACATTTTCTGATATGTACCAATAAATTCTGTAAAGTATTTTTTTTTAGGTAAGTAGAAAAATTGATGACTGCGAATTCTGAATAAGTAATTTTTTATGGGGATGTTTCGGGAGTATTCATCACTTTCCTCTTCAGACGATAAAAAACACTGTATTAGAAAATATTCAACGCTCAAACTATTCAAACTAATTAATGTAATCAATAAACACCTTTTCTGAGATCTATTAACAAAACTAAAACATCAAACTTTATAAAATTATAAAATATTTATTAAAAAATATTTTTCAGATTTTATTAATAAAATTAAAGTTAATGAAAAAAACATGCAAAGGGAATCCAAGGAGTCCAGGAAACTGATTATGATAATACTTTACAGAGACATTCTTTGACCAATAATATCCGATATGTGTCTCGTATTTTAGTTAAATGGGCTCTAGGGTCCGAGTTAATGCCCATTTAATCAAAATATATGAAAAATCATGGTATGCATAAAACCTTTATTGCAAGGCCATGTAAAGTTTCATCAAAATCGGCTTTCCGAACTCCTTGGGTTCCCCTTATTAGTAGATACCTGCTTAAAACTTTCTTCCTTCCTTTTTTGAACCAAATATTAAAATAATAATCACATACTTATTATCTAACGATTGTCCATTTCAATTTAGAAATAAATATATTAATAAAAGAATTAACCACATTCAAAATAATAATGAACTAAACAATAATAATGAAAAAGTACTTGCCAGATACAGGATGGTTTTGCCTTTTCTCCGTAGTCTTACTCCGAAGATCAACCAAATTCTATATAAATACGATGTGGGCTCAATTAAAAAAATGCGTAATAAATTTAGTAATATTATTAAATTAGGAAAATGATGATCTTAATACTTTAGATACATGTAATATTGTTTATATAATTAATTGCAAAAACTGTGCCTCCTATATATCGGGACTAGTAAGCGAAAATTAAGGAAGCGTAGAGATAAGCATAGGAGGGATGTATTTAAAGACTTCAAGAGGTCAGCCTTCGCCCTCTACGTTAATGATACTGGACACGTGATCGATTTTGATAATATTAAGATTGTTGGTAAGGAGAGCGGTAAATTTAAAAGAGAGTTTTAAATAAATATTAATAACTAGAACAATAAATTTTGATTATTAGTTGATTTTTCCATACTCAATCTTTTAGTTTTCCATATGTTTTCTCTCAACGATTCGAGTTCCTGTTCTCTGACTAACAGAGGCATGGTATGGAAGGAGGTGTTGCATTTGGTCATATCATCTGACACAAAGCGAATACTGAAAGTGGTAAGGCCTATGTTAATATCAGACTTGCATACTTATGAGTAGGTGCGTGCTGCTTGTGCGTGCAGCTAGCCGCTGTGGGTTGGGATTCTCCGCTCGACCCGTCGGCGTATGAGCTTTGAGTGCCTGTTTTTCTTGTGTGTAACATATAATTATTGCAATTTTGTTGTCTCGCTGAAAATACTACGAGCACGCTAAAAATACTTAGCGCACATTCTGAAAAAAGTGCGATAATTGCATGGTTCGCGCTCGAAAAACTCGAACGTTCATGCTTGTAAGAAATTGTAATTAGCAACCTCAAAAACCTTATACACTAATTTTCGTGGAAAATCCAGAACAAGAAAAATTCGTGCTTTAAAAGGTGCTTCAAAGGGTTAATGTTAAAAGTTTTGCGAAGCTCCTCAAAATGCTCAGAAAAAGTTCGAGATGCTGACTAGTAGAAACCTCAAAAGTTACATATTCAACTTATTGCTTTGTTTGTAGTAGTTATAATGTGCAAATATTTATAATGAATCATTGAGTATTTATGTCATTATATTATTTTAAAAAATAAGATCTTTCTTTTCATACCTTTTCGTAAATTCTACTGCTTGGATAGACATTTATACTTTTAGTAAATTCCATTTCTATATCTTTTTGACGAAAACTGTACTCTATATGAGGTACATTAAATCGCGCAGCTATATTCGAAACTACGTGACGTGTCTGATATTGTCTAGGTCCAAATATTGCTGCAACGCCTTCTTCGAGTAGTTCACAAACTAAGCAGAAAAGAATTCTGTTAAAGTCTAGATGTAGATTTTAAATATTTATTGATTAATTTGAAATCCGCAGAATGCTTTCCATATTCATTTAATTTTATCGATATTTTAAATTTTACATTAAAGAAAAATTTTGATATCTGAAGTGCTCGTAATAAAAAATCTACAAGAGATTAATTTTTGAAACATTGCTGATTTTTGACAAGTGCCGATCTTGGCTCTGACAAATGTCGTTGATTCCTCGACGTCTACAGGTGTTGCTCGATGTGCCTGCCATTGTGTTCCAGCACTAGTTCCGCACGCCGCACAAGATTTCTGACCGCTCTCCTGATGGAACCATCGTTTCCACTAATTTCCTGAAAGGCTGCTATGATTCGTCGACGGTACTCTTGTTCTTCGTCGACTGGTGACTTGTACACTCTTTCCTTGCAATCACCCCACAAGAAATAGTCGAGTGGTGTGAGATCTGGCGATCGTACAGGCCACTCTATCGGACCAGCTCATCCCATCCACCGCGCAGGATACCGCTCGTCGAGATAGTCTCTGACGATCCTGCCGAACTGTGGCAGCGCTCCATAATGGTGGTACAACATATTTTCGAGTCTTTCTAATGGAAGAACTGCCAGCAGTGGTGGCAGAGTCTCCCTTAGAAACTCTAAATATATTGCACCATTTAAACGAGGCGGTAGAAAGACTGGTCCAATCTATAAGATAATTAAAAAGATTAATTAAAAGTATAGAAAATAATTAAAAGTATTGGAAATAAAATTTAAATATGTATTTCTTATTTTTCTGGCTCGATCCGAAATGGCAAACATGGCCGGAAAAATTCACAAAGTTGCAAGAAGCGATTTTTTGCAACTTTTTACAAAAAATCGCTTTTTGCAACTTTGTGAATTTGAACTATGACTCCGATCAGACTATATTAAATGTCAAAGTTGTATTAGGTATTAAAAGAATCTATCGGTTCGTTTTTTGTTATTTATACGTATCATTTATACACCAGAAACAGGTACTCTCGGAAATCAGTCATTGTTGCCCAGTGGATTGTCTTAGAGTAACAATCGATATCTTATTTTGTACTTTAACTGTTGTACTATCATTCTATTAAAGAATATTAAAAAATTTATTAATTTTACGGATCAAGAAATGACTGAAATAATTTCACGTTTTCCGGCATGTTTTTCGTAAATATATTATTCAATTTTTAATTAATGGAAATAACTCCAATAGAAATCATTGCCGACATTTTTTCACGTATTTATGCAAAAATAGATTTTTATACGACCTTATTTTTATACAAATCTAGAAGGCAATTGGATAATAAAGTAAAGCGTGTGCGTCAGTTGTAGCGAGCGGCAGAGCAAGGAAAAGCCGTAAGGTCGCTCTAAAAATTGATTTCGTGCATTCGGAATCGATCGTGTTTGAAAAATTTCAATATCTCAGCTTCTGGACGACTTACAAAAATCCTTTTGTACTTAATGTGGGGAAGCTCGACCAGATAAACACGAATATCATAGCTACGTTCACTTTAGGAGCAGAATAGTTCCGAAAATTTTGAATTAATATTTAGTAACAATTTTTTTTTGTTTTTTCGTCGTTTTAATAATTATTTATAATTACAATCGTATTTCCCGTACAATATCTGAATAATAGTAACAAAGCAATCGATAAGTATAAATAAAAAAAACGAACCGATAGATTCTTTTAATACCTAATACAACTTTGACATTTAATATAGTCTGATCGGAGTCATAGTTCAAATTCACAAAGTTGCAAAAAGCGATTTTTTGTAAAAAGTTGCAAAAAATCGCTTCTTGCAACTTTGTGAATTTTTCCGTCCATGTTCGCCATTTCGGATCGAGTCAGAAAAATAAGAAATACATATTTAAATTTTATTTCCAATACTTTTAATTATTTTCTATACTTTTAATTAATCTTTTTAATTATCTTATAGATTGGGCCAGTCTTTCTACCGCCTCGTTTGAATGGTATTTAGAGTTTCTAAGGGAGACTCGGCCACCACTGCTGGCCGATCTTCCATTAGAAATACTCGAAAATATATTGTACCAGCATGATGGAGCGCCGCCATAGTTTGCCAGGATCGGCAGAGACTACCTCGACGAGTGGTATCCTAAGCGGTGGATGGGACGAGATGGTCCGATAGAGTGGCCTGTACGATCGCCAGATCTCACACCACTCGACTATTTCTTGTGGGGTGACTGCAAGGAAAGAGTGTACAAGTCACCAGTCGACGAAGAGCAAGAGTACCGTCGACGAATCATAGCAGCCTTTCAGGAAATTAGTGGAAACGATGGTTCCATCAGGAGAGCCGTCGGAAATCTTGTGCAGCGTGCGGAACTGGTGCTGGAACACAATGGCAGGCACATCGAGCAACACCTGTAGACGTCGAGGAATCAACGGCATTGGTCAGCGCCAAGATCGGCACTTCTCAAAAATCAGCAATGTTTCAAAAATTAATCTCTTGTAGATTTTTTATTACGAGCACTTCAGATATCGAGAAACAAGCCCGAAGACGATGCACAGAATGAAAAAATGCATTTAAATTTGCATTATGCAAATATGGCGGCTATTCAAAGACGGTAATTTTTAGAACTTATTATTAATGCATCAGAGAATCTATGTACAATGTTTCGTAGACTAAACACTTTTTCATTTTTTTTAAGAGCGCTTGAAGTTCGGAAATCAAAACAGTGGCCGATTTGCAGTATGAAAAAATGCATTTCAACTTGCATTATTCAAATTTGGAGGCTATTTAAACACGGTAATTTTTAAAACTTATTATTAATGTATCAGAGAATCTGTGTACAACGTTTCAAAGACTGTACTCTTCAAGACGTTTTTTTATGAGCAATTGAGGTAACGCAACTCAATCGAGTCGCCGAATCACAACACGAAAAAAATTAATTTAACTTGTATAATTTAAATTTAGAGACGGCTTATCGGCTGTAATTTTTCAAACTTATTAAACTACTTCAAATTAATCTCTTGTAGATTTTTTTTTCGAGCACTTCAGATATTGAAAATCAAGCCCGAGGCTCTCTTTCCCGTTGCCCGTTGCTTCTGCCATAGCGCGGAAGCTCCGCCCACTCTCTTCCCTGTCCTCAGCGCGGTATCGGCGGCGCAAGCTGATTGGCTGATCTTCTAAATTTTCAATTGTCTATAACTCAAAGTTTATTCGTTTAATCGAAAAACGGAAAAGTTACGTATGTCTTAGAATTTCCTCCTCTATCTCGTAGTACCCTTAATTTCGTTCAATACCGGAACGCCCTGTATATATATGTGTATATATATCATATATTTATACAACGTAAGTTTCTGGGATTTTGTTGGTTTCTGGGATGTATAAATTTTTATCAATTGTATAATAACCTAAAACCCCACAACCCCCGACCACAATGATGTTCGCCTGCGGCGCCCGCTTCTGTTTCTGGTCACTATTGCGTATTAAAACACGAAAACATTACTAAAATAGTAATTTTACCGAACAAAGTCGTCCCAGAAACTTGCATTACACTCCGAAGTTTTTTGGAATATCCCAGAAACTTAGAG
>UELU01101505.1:0-47235 GCA_900490025.1 Megastigmus dorsalis | reverse complement strand
CTATTTTATTTTATATTTTTATTTTATCATTAAATTTTATATTTGAAAACTCAACTTGCGAGGTTGAAGACTGTATTTAAACAGTTCACCTCCAAGATATTTGAGTATAAACTTATTGTACTGGATGATGATCAATAAACTCTCTCCATCTCCTCCTTAATAAACTCTCTCCATCTAATCCTTAAATCAAATATAATCTGGAAGTAAGTAGAAAATTTTTAGTTTTACGTAGTTACAGATACCTATTTTTTTCTATGGGATTTACGTTCAAGACTATAATTTTTATCGATTATTTCGTATTTTAGAATATAAAGTCTATCCATTTGCATTAAGTAGATTTTATTTGATTCAAACAAATATCTGTAACGTCGCAAAACAAAAAGTTTTCCATTTGCTTCGAGATTGTATTTTTTCCAGTGCAGTAAAATTTGACTTATAAAATCTGCCAAAAAATCAAGCAAAATATTCAACTAAAATGGACTTTAATTTTAAAATTACATAGCGTAAAATTAGGTAAATTATTTTATCAAAAAATGTTGTAACTAACGATTTTTTGCAAATCACAAATAATAAGTATAACTATAGAAATGTTGTAGTCATCTACGAAATGTGCTGGACGCATTATAATGTAACATAACGGAACAACGATAACGTATTAATGTACCCATGTTATTGATGCATTTATTCTGTCATAAACGCCGGATAAAATGATAAGACGAACAGAATTCGCGAATCCTCAGCTTTCCTCCTAATCCACTCAGATTTAACGCGAAATTCGTACGAATTATGCATGTATACGGATTCTTGGGGTCGGCTGTATAACATTCGGCGAGTAAAAATTAAAGCGGCCCGTGCACCGAGTCACGCGAGCACGAATAACGATATAACCGCAGGAAGAGAGAACAGATTACGTGATAAAACAGCCGAATAAGGAATGTATATATATGTCTCTGTATGTGGAATGTGTATAGTAGCGCGGAATATTGTAATCTCTTATCGGCTGGCGCTCGTCCTGGTGGTGTATAGCTTTTAAACTTTTTCAGCCGGCTTTGACCTTAATATGATAAGCTTCCTATTATGGGTATTTTTTATGTCGATTTTGACGAAAGTTTCTAGCCGATCGAACTTTATATGCAGCTACGTTTCCAAGTCGCTGGAGCAATAACAAACCATGTACTGTAATAGACAAATATTGAATCGTTATTGGAATAAGGACGTACACGGACGTAATGTCGATCAAGCATCGACCGAAATTGTCAGTCGAAAATCAAAAATTACGCAAACTGTATTCATGTGGTTGACTCCTACCAAACTTGAATATTAATTATTATGTATATATATACAATGATTCCTTGTAGCTGTGAATTAGATAACGTAGCAAAAATACCTTTCCTTCTTAATCAATATTTACTTCTTTGAATTATCGAAGTATTAATTGCTGATAAGTTGTAACTTACTAAAATACTTCCGCGTGACTGACTCCTTTAAGTATAAATCAGTAGAAGCGATTGTTATTTTCATGAAATTCTTTTTGAAAGAAATTTTGAAAATAATTAGTGCGCCCATTAACAATGGTTGGTAAATTTTGTGCAATTGAACTTGTTAGAAAGTACAACTATTTAATATTTTATTCAATAAAGCGGTGAGTAAATTATTGCTTAATTTATAGTAAAGACATTTAACTTTTATGTAATATATTTTTAACCATATTTATCAACGTTCCCATTGCAATAATAATTGAATTTCCCGTAAGTGCGCCAAGCTCACCCCGTTACCTTGCTTATACTACTTGCAAAAAATTAGTTTACTTATAGGATAAATAAATAGCTCCGGTAATGATATTTTTAGCTATTTTCTATAGTTTTAAGCCTAGCCTGGATCGTCGATGTATTTAAACATTATTTTTCCTACGCTAGCACAACATTGGCTTTGTACCTATTTTTGCTGTGCTTCGCTTTCGTATTCGCACGTATAATATACAATGTGGGAAGGACAAAATTTAAAAGAACGTGTTGATGGATCATATTGACAGATCAGTGAAATACGACACGTAGACTGCACTGTTCGAGAACATTAGTGCATTAGTGTGGAAATAATACGAACAGTGTCATTAAATTATAAATCTCGATATGTTGCACATTAAGGTACACAATGAACCTGCATTCCAAATATATCACTTTTAATCATTAATATCAAATTCATCAATCATGAATGTAATCTGTATGATAGGGCACACCATTAGTCACAATATTGATCCGGAATTGGTATTCCAGCTTTCATAAGTATTTTAAGATAGAGTCTGTATCTTAGAGTAGACATCAAAGTTGGCTTGTAGTAAAAGAAAACCAAAAGAATTAATGAGCAATCGATTGAATCGGCAGGGAAAAAAATCCTATCAGGTCGTACCTTAAGCGAACAAAGCAGCAGACATCTTTGAAAGTGAGGGTAACAGGCCGCAAGTCAATGATAAAAGAACGAAAGGGCCTATTTTGCCCGCATTACCAATAAACATTTTTTTTTTTTGACCAATGCAGTCCATGAAGTAGAAAAAGAGAGCTCATAGAATTTCGGATACTTTATACATACACACACACACACATACACACACATGCGGAAAAATGTCGGACTCAATTCGAACCACGTGCGGGTTAACCCCAGTGATCATTAATCTTTGAAGGAGCAGCGCACCTGCAATACAGCATTCGCAAAAAAGGAAAGCCATATATAGGTTCGAGCAAGGCAGCGAGAGAGAGATAGAGATAGAGAGAGAGAGTGGAAGTGGGAGTATTGATTTTCGAGAGTGGTTGGAATGCGCGCACTGTCTGTGTGTGTCTGTGTCCGTATCATACGAGTGGCGGCTTTTCATCTCATCGGCTCATGAATAATCGCTGCGGATTCATCGTCAGGCATATCTATCTGGACTTCACTGATTGTACGTATGTATATGCCTTTCAGGCCCTTCTTCTTCTTCTTTCTTTTTGGCTGCGACTCGTTTAGTCATTACCCAGTGCTCCTTAATTGTTCTGTTTTTTTTTACATTGGTGGACACGTCATTGTATGTTGCTAATACATTTTTTTTTTCTCAAGGCTGGCTTAGCAGCTCCGTAAGTATCCAGTGGGGCTTTTTAATTTTTTGTCTGCCAAATGGAACTTTTTAACTTATTTTCTTGTGCACAGTGGGACTTCAATTAATATCAACGACATGCATTCTGTTCCAGCCTCCGAAAAAAAATTTCGGATGGCGACTTACAAGCGCCTTACCAACCAAGCCAACGACGACCCCTCATCCTACTCTCCCTCAGCTCCACCAGAATATCACCGTTGTACATGCGTGTAATACGTAAATGTGAGAAATTCAGGACTGGTTAATTATGGATTGTTGGCTTATTTATCGAGCACTTGTATGTAAGTCGTTTGGGATATTGTATAATCGATCCCTCAAACCTTTAATTAGTAACGCGACATTTTTTTTGCGTGCTCATTACTTTTTTATGAGCGATCGAGAGGTGGAAGTATATCCTGATTGTTTTACCATATCGCAGGAAATTTATACAATTTTATCCGCATAAGCGGAAAAAGATCCAAACCGTAATGGAATCAAAAGTTGTAGCATCGTATGCATTAATTAAATTTTATAAAATGATCGATGATGTATTTGGCAAATAAAGTAAATCTGAGACTGTTAGAAAATGATAGATTTGGTCTTGTATTTGAACTAGTGAAAAATAAACTACCCAACTGTGCGGAGAACGGAAGGACCTATCGGAAAAACTACATTGTTGTTATACTATAGTAGTTGCATGTTTTAATTAATTAACTACAGCAGCACCCAAATGGAAAACATCTAGCAAACCACTAGTCTTGTCCTTCGTAGCTCAGCGAACATAAAAAGGTAGAACTGACAAATTGGTATACATCGAAGGGGAATGAAAAATTATTCAAATGAAATGTTCCATAAATATTTTGGAAAACCGTTATTTCGTATCAATATAAACGAGCTAAACTTTTCACCCCGATGGAGTGACGCACTCCACTCAATCTGACTTTTATTACAGGTGCCTTAGACCTTTTTACGATTTTAATTTTAATTACAAATATTTCGGTGCCTATTTATGAATTCGAGGACATAGATTACAAATATCAAATTTAGGACAGTGTAAAGTGAACGGAACATTGTTTAAAAAATGCATAAACACGAAGAAACCTCAGCAATACATCAATGTATTTTTCAAGGCCAGCAAAATGAGGTATGTTAAATTAAAAAATATTTATTACTTTTTTTGCAAATCGCAAAAAACCACTTCAACTTTACGCTATAAATGTATATACTTAAACTATTTTAGGAAAGTTGAAAATTAGAAAAAACTTAGTTTAACTATTTAATAATATATGGTTAAAATTTTTATTCATTCGCATGATAAGATTTATTATAAGTAACGATTTCGCAAGAAACTCGAGGTGGCTGTGTAATTTCTTCAAACACGGGATTTAAATGGTGCTGATTTTTTTACGTACACATGAAATGCTTTGCAACTTTTAGCTATAATAAAATTTTGATTTTAATAAAATTTTGATTTTTTGTATGAAAAATCCTATTTTTTGGCGATATAAATTTTTGAAGTTCAAGTACAAAAAGCTATATAACTCGTTAATTTTTTAAGATAGTTCAATATTGACAACAGATTCTAGAAGCATGAGTTTTTTTCCGTTTTTATCAAAAATTGATAGTGGGTATGGAGCAAGCTCATAATTCAATGTAGTGAGCTCTTTTCTGTTTGAATGACCTATGAAGCGGGTTTCTCTTTCTCTTGTGTGTGCGATTTACTAAAAATTTCGAGGGTGTTTGAGCTAAATGGACTTCAAATTCAGATTCAGGGCATTAAAATACATAAAAAATAAACTTGATCAAGGTCAAAAAAAATTTCGTGGGTGTTTGAGGTAAACCGACTTCAAATTCGAAAGTACAGACCACTTTTTTGTGTGCCGGTGTTATAAATCACGTAGTTCGCGAGTTATGATACATAAAACTAAATGAAGGAGCACGTTAAAAATGTATTTGTATGTTTACCTCCAGGAACTTTAACACACTTACTTTTGTTCGAATGGAGATGGATACCGAGTTGTATATTTTTCTGTTTTGAGAAATTTTTTCATAGGCTCTTTGACTTAGACTGTGATGTATAAATTAGGTTTAAAGCAATATATCTATTAACAATAATTTAGACAACGGTGATTGATGAAAAATTTTCAAATTTTGGCTATTAATCAATTAGCAGGCTACATAAGTGTAGACATAACAAAAAGTATAAGGAGGAAAATTCTTTTCAGTAAAAAAGCCTTCAAACTCCACCAATTATCGACTTGTTATCCGATAAAACAATGCTCCGTGAGTCAATAGACTTGGAAAGACGGACGCACGTAAAGCGCTGAAAGAGAAGGCAGAAAGGAGGGAAAAATTGGAAGTTAGGAAAATTCTTCGGTGATTCGGAAACGTCAAAGCAACAAAACTGGTTCAATTATAACTTTTTCAGAGTACGAATTAGGCTTGGCTCACTCATCAAGCAATACACGGCTCACCGCTATTATATCTCCTAAATTTAAGTTTACGTCTCGCTACCGGCCTAACTTTCTCTCTCCGGCATCAATCGCCCGCAATAATATCGTATTCCACATATACACAAAAGGCTGCTGAATCAAAGCTCCGGCTACTTCTCCCGTCATGTTATGCTTGGAACTATAGAAATTTAAATTGGTTTGGTTTACGGATGCTGTAGAAAAGTAAATTCCAGAAAAAACAGTCCATAATAAGTCAAGTAGACAAGAGCGATATCTGAAGACTTACCGTTTTTCTAATTCAATTGTCCTCTATTCTTTATTTTTTTGCTCAATTTACCCAATTTGATTGTAATAATAATTGTTCATAATAATTGTAATATTGCCTAATTGGATTTGGCACGAATGGTGTGAATTTATCTTTGTCTTCCAATATGAAGCGCGAAATTTCTGCTTACAATTAAAGGGATTTTTATCCGTGTGAAATTTCACTCGTTATTTTCCTAGCTTTTTGTTCATTTTCGAGGACAAAAGTAGTAAATTGGTCGAAACAAGTGCTTGGCACAGTGCGAAAATGTACGCAGGTACATGTGCGTTTCCCTTGTAGCGCGGGAACTAAATGTCCCTCGATCGAGTGTGTGTGTGTGTGCGTGTGTGTGTGTGTGTGTGTGTGTGTGTGTGTGTTCGTGCGATATATTCCGTGATTAATGGTTATAATTTGTAGCTAATGTAATTTAACGTTCTGGCACTCGCGTGTTGTGTGTATCTAATGCGCCTACGCCTGTGGCTGTTTTCAGCGCATTCAATAATCTCGATGATACCAAAGTTTTTCGGAAATTAGTTTAATTCCGAGTTAATTGATCAGTTATTGCACCTGATATTAATCTACTGGCGTGGCGGGTATCCTATATACAGCAAAGCCGCAATCGACTGTGGATTACAGTACCGAGTAATTTTAAACGCTTGTTCGACAATTTTATCGTGTGGGTTGCTAGGGTACAGCACGCCAGTTTGTTATTACTTTATGGCAATAAATTATTAATTTGGTGCAGTTAAAAGACATATATATTTGTATCGGCTAGAAATTAAAGATTAAAATAGAAACCATCTTATTACATTAAAGTGATAGCTGGAAATAATTGCGGCGGTTTTATTGATAATAATTCTACAGTTTCTTTTGTTTTGTTTAGTTTCAATAGATTTGATGATTGAATATTTTTTTACTAAAATTTTTAAATTGATTTGATTCGTCACTCATGAAAGAGCCATATATAATGCATGACTAAAAACTGATGTAAGTAGATGTACTCCAACATTTTTAAATGACCGTTCTGGTGATTTATTAATAGCCATGGTATGAGCAAGTAATATAGGAAATTGTCTTAGTATCATATAAAATTTCTTCGACTGTAGTATCATAACATGAGAGTCTTTTTTATTACCTGTCATTATTTTCGCTATAATTGTAAATTCTTTCATGCCTTTAATTACCAGACTTGTGCCGTTACATAATTCGTTGTTTACAATCTGGACAATTTATTTTTATTGAATCTCCAAAAATATTTTTAATTATATTACCATTTGATAATAATCCTTGTGGAATTTTTATTATTTCATTAGCTTATTCGATTTTTGTAGAAAAATTATCATCTCCTACTTTTAATAGACTTACATTCAAAGTTTGGCTACAAATGACTTCTTTTAATGCCATTTTCTATTATTTGAATTCTATTTCTCCGTCTAACTATCGGTAAAGTTTGTGTAAAATCACCAGAAACAATTACAACTTCTCCTTCGAATACTTCATTATTAATTCTACATAAATCTTTAAATAATCGATCTACTATTTCAAAAGCATATTTTGATTTCATTGTTATTTCATCCTAAATTTTAACTTTTATAGATTTTAAAAATTGGCCATATGAAGAATTAGGTTTTAAATTGCATCAAGTTGACTCATTTGTGTTTAGAGGTAATTTAAATATAGTATGAACGGTTTTTCCCCCAATTAACAAAGTTGCTGCTATTCCAGTTCATGCTACAAAGAAATTTATCCGGTCCACCTGCACCATCTACAAAAATGTACCGCTATTTTTTGCATGCATTACTTATTATGTTAAAGATCATTCTTAGAGCATTTGTTAATGAATTAAATTTTTCATCGAAATTTTCTTTTTTTACATTGTCTTTTAATTTATTTATGTTCATTTCATCATTTATCATTAATAAATTTTCTAAATCTATACATGGAAGATTGAAATTAAATGATGAATAACCATTTGAAATTCTAATCTGATTAATTATATTTAAAGCATATTCTTCACTAACTAAATTATTCATGTTCGGATAGTAAGAGGAATTTTTATATTTGTCATAAAATTCACGAGCATTTTTTGAATTATGAAATATACATATGTGTGCAAATAATTAACAAACAGCTTTGGGAAACAAATAGTTTGAGGTTTCATGTAAACATTTATTATACCACTATTCTTCTGTACTTATTAAATTTCTAGCTTCTGGTGCTTCAAAGAAAGTTGAATATGTAATGCCTTCAAATGTTCTTAAATCTTCAAAAGACTTAGCTCCCCTTACTGTAAGTAATCTTATAAAAAAACATTCCTATTATTGAATATTAACCATATACATTCTTACTAAGAATATTTTTTTTTGTTCTTTTTCTTGCATTCCAGTTATTTTATCATTACGTAATGATAAGGAAATTCTGTATATAAACATTTATTTGCATCGGGATCTGTTTTATTTAATTCAAACCATATTGTTATAAAATTGTTCTGCTATTTCTTTTTAATAATTTCTTCTTTTGCAACATTCTTTGAAATATACGTTTTGTTCATTTTTATTCTGTACTGCTATTTAATTTAGTAATTCATTATTATTATTTTCTATTAAGTTATTTATTTTAAATTCTATTAAAGCGCAGTCATGGCTTTTATAGCAGTACAAATAAGTTCTTAATACAAAGAATTGTTTAACAAACTTTAATATTAATGTGGCAATTAAACCTTAATAACAAGTAAGAATTGTAAGTTATTACAAAAGCATTATCTGCTCATTTTCATCTGGAAGTTGTTTAATTTTATTATCTTTGTGTCGATGATATATTGGATATCCAGAGATAAAGTGGTATTTTCATTAAATTTTTTTTTGGCGAATTTCTGTTTTATACTCCACATGGTGCGTGAATCATAATTTTTTTAACTAATTCATACAAACTAGGCTATTGGAATTTGTTTGGAATTTCTGCTGCACTAATAATTTCATCAATTTTTTCAGTATTTAAAAGTTTATATTGTTTTTGTAAAAAAGTCAGCATATGTAACATATTATAATCCTTTTTTTCTGAAATTCGATGACATACATGTATGTACATTTTCGAAAAATTTGTTTTTTGACAAATTCCTCTTTTAATGAGGTATGTCCGCAAAATTTGCCACCAGAGCGGTGCAGCTATGCACAAGAGATACCAATACAATCATACTATGATTATATGATATCGGTGATCGTGTCCGTGTGCCTTTTTTTGAAAGAGAAATTACTATAGTTATGCGTGTGAACTTAGTCACTTACTCTACTCAAAGCACTGTAGTGCATCTAGAACAGCTGACGATGCACACCGACACGATCACCAATATAATACAATCATAGTATGATTGCATTGGTGACATTGGCGTCTCTTGTGCACAGGTGCGCTGCTCTGGTGGCAATTTTTGCAAACATACCTCATTCTTTAATTTTTTAGTGAAATACTTTTACAACAATATCTGGCCTGTTAATACTCCTACATATTTTTCTATATTATCAATTATTTATTTCCAATTAGGATTGCACGTCATAATAATAAATAAATCTGGTTTTCCATGCGTTTGAACTAAAACCTAGGACTTCCTGTAAAACTTAATAGTAAAATTACCATTGTTTCTACCTTTTGGTTTATTGCTTAGTACTGTCTTTATTTTTATTTTGCAAATGATCCATTAATTCTGAATACAATACAGTTCTCACAACAGCTTGATTATTTCTTAAATAATAAAGTCTAGTATTCTACTTTTACCCAAGCATCAACAGTGTATTGTTGAATTAACTTTCTTAAATTTAAAAAAGTGATTAATTCATTACTCACGCTAAGTTAATAAGTGTAGTATTTTAATATTGATAATTTCCTTGCATTATTTTCATTCTTCAAGCTTGGCTTCCATCCAACACCTCCCGCTGAATACATTACTGGATAAATCATTGTATTTGTATGTTCACTTATCTTACTAATTTTTATTGGTACTAATTCTGATTTTGAATAAATACAAAAAACTCTTGCAATAGGTGGTTCGCCGTCACCACCTACAAACGCAACTGCCACTTCACTTTGAATTTGGCAGATTATAACGAGGATTTTTGTTTTGTGAATTTCGTTTTATTATCATACTTACATTTTTTGGTATCAGTCCATTCTTAATACATCTTTCTATTTCTTCTTTTTAAACTTTATGCATCATTTTATAAGCATGTGCATAAGGATTTAATTTTCTTAAAATCTTATCTAAATCTTATCTATTTTCATATCTAAATTTATTTGCTTCTTCACTATCTATAATATATTACCAAAGAATATTGCGCTTATAGAATCGTATTTCTGGGTTAGCGCCCCACGCCAGTGACAAAAACGGGGGTAACATGAAAGTTATTTCTGTTACCCGTCCACTGGATGGCGTCACGAGAAGACATGTATATAGATATATTGTATGTACATTTTCGAAGAACGCGAAGGCAAACGAAATAAAAAATTTATTTATGTTCAAATATAATGTTCTTATTCAAAAATGATAAATTTGATTGTATTTCTTTGTATGAAGCAAATTATCCTTTCCTGAAAGTATTCGTAAACAAAACTAAAAAAAAAATACAGGCTAAAAAGCAATTGATCGTTATTTGTCAGTTTGCTAGTCCCCATACCGTATACGCAGAGATTTGAGATGAGCGTGAAAACTTTTTGCTTACTAGCCCATTTAAAGTGAGTAAAAGAGAATATTCATGGTATATTCGTGATATATGATAAACAAAAAAAATTTAGATCGGAAAAAGCGATATAAACACGTCTATTGGCGAGCGAATCCGTTAAAAATAATTGGATGCGCGTTTCGATGGAACAATGTCGCATCCATGTGCACTTTACGAAGGATGACGAAACTCAAAGAACAAACATCCTCACATGAGTTCTCATTGATTCCCTAAAGTCGAATTTGTTAACTTTGGGCGGCCATATTGAATTTCCTGTGGAAAATTTTAAAAACCGGACCTCGGATTTGAAAAGAGCAGGTCTTTCTACATAGAAAAAAACCTTTTTTACGTATTTCCCTGATAAATATTTTTTGATTTTATTTGTTTTATAGAAGAAAAGCCGATCGACTGTCAAACGCCCGTCTAATCGTTAATGGGTTAAGTAGACAGATAAAAGAAATCAAGTCTATCCTGGATCTTTTTATAAATAATTATATAAACACCATAAGCCCGATACTCTCAAATTGAGAATTTTAAAGCGCTGAGAAAACTCTTGTCTATTTGGAACTTTTTATAAATAACTATATAAACTCGAATCTTTTACACCATAAGCTCGACATTCTTACGAATTTCAAAGCGATGAAAACATTCATGACTATCCTGACCAAAGCTTGATATAATGATGATATAAATCCAAAGCTTTTGCACCACAAGATCGACGCGACGCTCTCGAGCTGAGAATGTTAAAAGGATAAAAAGATTCTTATGATTATCCTGGATCTTTTTATTAATAGATATAAGAACCCTGCACTCTTCCACCACCACAAGCCCAGACCTCTCGAATTAAGAATTTGAAAGGGATAAAAAGACTCTTGATTATCTTGGAATTTTTTATAAATAATTATGTATAAACTCCAAGCTCTTACACCATAAGCACAACACTATCGAGTTGAATAAATTTATAGGGATAGAAAGATTATTTTCTATCCTGATCTTCTTATAATTATGTAACCCCAAGTTCTTAACCATAAGTTCGGCCTTCTTGAGTGGTAAAGAAGTTTATGTATTACATGGACTTTAAAAAATCGAAAGAATATTGTTTCTCGCAATAAGTTTCAAATCGAGAGGATCGGGCTTCTGGTGTAAGAACTTAAAAGCTATAAAATCATTTACAATCAATTTCCGTTCTTTCGTATGAAGAGGTGATGCAGATTTGCACCTTTACTCCCTTCAAATATCTCAAGATATATCAGATATGCGGAAATTAAAAAGTACTGCATTTCCTGTTGATAAGGCTACTCTAGATTTAGAAAACACTACTAATGTTACTGATGAGCATCTTGGCAATCTAAGTATCGATGATTCAAATGATAATGTTCTATATGATGAAATAGCTACTAATTTAAAATTACCTTCTCTTGTTAAAAATACACAGCCAGTGTTAATCGATTTAGATAGGACAACGTGTTCTGATGTACTAAGTTTACATAAAGATGATGACGCGATTATTTAATGCAAATGATTTAAATTATGAAAATCTCTTTAAAAAATTGCAGGATGAAATTGCTTTTTAAAAAAACAGTTAATTAAATAGCATGAGCATAAAATGGACAATTATAAAAAAATCATTATAAATAAAAATGGACAAATCGCTAATCTAAAACTTAATACACAGAAATATGAAGAAGAATCAGTATTTTATAAAAACTGTCGGAAATTAAATGCGAAAGTTTTAGATTTTTTCAAAATGCAGGTAAATCATATTAAACGAATAAAATGGACAAAGCAAGAAAGAGAATTTGCCGTATCATTGTTTTATAAATCTCCTAAAGCATATTGTTTTTTACGTGAACAAAAAATTTTTGCTTCACCGTGTACTTCTACAATAAGAAGATGGGTTAATGAACTTGATTTAACACCAGCAAATATGGATAATTTGTCTAAATTATTAAAAGTAAAAGCACAAATGATTCTTAAAGTATGCGAATGCGTATTATTATGGGATGAAATGAGTATAAAGTCTTGCTTAGAGTATAACACTTAAAAATATATAGTTGAAGGTTACGCTGATTTTGGAAAACATGTTCGTTCATTAAAACTTAAAAACCATGTTTTAGTGTTCATACTCAGAGGTAGGCAACACGATTGGAGACAATCAATCTATGACTATGTTTCCCACAACAGCGTAACTGGAAAGCTATCAAAATCTCTAATTTTAAATGTTTTGCATTAAAAAAACTGAATCATCGCTTATTTAAATATAATTCTAGTTTTCTTGGGTTGCCCAGTTTTACGCGCTCCTATTAGGGATTCTGTATTCAACTATAATATGCTCTAAGCACATACTGCATAATCTATTTTTCCATAGTATCGTTGCTGTTCCCTGCCAAACTTACATTATTTTTATTTGTTGCTATACGGAACTAGGCATTAATATTTGTAAGTAAAAAATAAAATTGATACAAACATACATTGCGACAATCTCGAACAGCTCAATTCGTTTAAACCGCGCAAAAAACATTGCCCCAAAAACCATTTCTATTTAAGAACCTTACAATTTATGCAGCTTCGGTACTTCGCCATTTTTTGCAAGATACATTAGACGACCATCTAGAACGTCTTAAATCGTATGAAACGCGTAAAAAACACGGTCCTAAAAAACATTTTTTTTTTTCGTGAACCATAGAATTTTACAACTCTGGGACTTACAAGAGGAACCCTAGGAGCCCAGGAAACCAATTTTGATAAAACTTTACAGAGACATTCTTTGATCGAAAATATGAGATACGTGTATTGAAATTTAGTCAAATGGGCGCTGGGGCCTGAGTTAATGTCCATTATATAAAAATAAATGAGACATCATGGTTGTCTCATGTATATTAAAATCATTATTACAAGGCTAATATAAATCGCAGAGAATATTAAACAAAGTACATTAAAAGTATAGATAATAAGCTTTCCTTTACATTCTTGAATAAATTAATAGTACTTTTGATTCAAAAGTTATGAGCGATCGAAATTTAATTTAATTTTTGGTCCTTAAATTATAGCGGTTATTTCAGTAAAAATGCATTCAAAATTAACTCGATGTTCTATCGTTCATAACTTTTGAACGAATAGTGCTAATAACTCGTTTAAAAATGCAAATGAAAGCTGTAATCTATACTTTTGATATATTTTTTTTAATATTCTCTACGATACATATTAGCCTTGCAATAAAGGTTTCAAGACAACCATGATTTCTCAAGTACTTTGAGGCCTTTGAATAAATTTTGAGACGTGCATCTCATATTTTCAATCAAAGAATGTCCATGTAAAATATTTCTTAAAAACAAAATTTTCAGCGGTATCTTTGGCAATCATCTACAGAATTATCATGGTTATGAGACTTAGTTAATTTGCGCACTTGGTCAGATGAAATTTTGGCATGAGATCTCACGGGAGATCTCACCTGAGATTTTTCAATAGGGTATGATAATATGATATAAATGAATTCGAGAGTTCCGTGCTTTGGGATACAAATACAAATTTTTTTTTAATTTGTACTTGAAAAGCTGCTTATAAAGCTTGCTGTTCATCGGCTTACGCCGCGCCCGGCTTTCGATATTGGCGGTGAGGCCGGTGGGGGTAACGCGCGCGAGAGAAAAAGCACGATTCCCCCCGGCCTCTAAAGTCTACCGATAGCTCCATGTCGCGCTTAGTTCGGAACTCAAAATTTGGAGTCGGTTCTGCCCATATCAAAGTACGCTGCTATAAGCGTCTATATTCATTGATATTACTGACCATATTTTCTTTTTTTTTTTTTTTTTTCCATTTGAAAGTAATGAATAAGCATTGTAGTATATTTGCCCGCACATACTGAAGGACCTTTACCAAAAAGATTTTTTAATGATGCCTCAAAGCTAGCAAATGCAAGCGAATCATTATAAGATATATATTTTTTAAAGTCTACTTATTTTCATATTTCCTGTTGCTATTTTTTTAATTTGTTCAGGGTAATCAATGTCATTTTACTTTTCCCTTGCGACAACAATTTGAAAACTTTTTATCTTGTATAGTAATTCAAAATTGAAGTATTTTGCATTGCAATTTTTGCAAATTAAATTAAATTTACTAAATAATTTTCTGTAATTAAAGGTTCATCTAAACCTGCGTTTTTTATACAAGATGCAATAAAGTATTCCATGTTCTTTGCTTAATAAATTATGTCTTTGTTCCCTGCTAGAAAATTTAACGATATTTCAGCCAGATTGAAGCTAGATTTGCATGATATGCTTACGATCTGGCTGTATTTCTGGACGGAAGCTCCGTGACCTGACGGCGGTTTTAGATTAGAATCTGGGTGGATTCTACTTAATTTTTAAAATAATATAAAAATACTATAAAATTTTTTTAAAATAATATAAAAAAAACTTCAATTTTTGAAGGTGGCACATTTGTTTCAGAAATTTGATTTTGTTTCTCTTTTTTTAATTTCAGTTATTTCGCAATCAATCAGTTCTTCCTCATTATTACTTATTTTAACACTGTCTTCTATGAATGTACCACGATTTTTTCTTTTTGTTTTTTTTTTTTTAGTTTATTTTGTATTATTTCATATCTTTCTTTTTTGTTCTTTATAATTTTTGCTTTATTTTACTCATAATAAACTTTAAATTTGGATGGCTGCATGTGTTTCTCTTTATTTTCTTCAACTTCCATTATTTCATAGTCCATCGGTTCTTCGTTTAATTCTGTTTTAGATTTTGAAGTTAGTTCTAATAGTGTGGAATTTCCTATACTGAATCTATTTTATTAATTTATTCATTGTAACATTGTAGCATTTTTTCAAAAATTTCTTGAAATGGTTTTAAATTTATGAGTCGTTCAGTTTGTTTTCCAAAATGACAATAAATTATATTATTTGTATTATTACCTAAAATGTTTGTTTTGTTTTAAATTTATTATTTATTATCGGAAACATTAATAATTTTTCATGTGTAAAAATGTTTAGTATATGATTTCTCATTTTGCTTTCATGAAAAATCAAATTACAAGGACATATACTCCGAAAGCAATTGAGGTAACAAACGCGATGGCATATAATCCACAATTATAACTGTTCTGTTGATGTTGAATTGATTCATAAATAATGTTTAATTCCTCATTTTCTGGAAAGAGTTTACTTAAATACTTTATATGATCACTGGGGGTAATCTTTCGTTTAGATTACCAAAAATTCTTATTACATTATTATGCGTTATAGTATCATGCCATACACCAGTGTCCAAAATTGAATGGAAAATTGAAAATTCATGTTGAAAATACTATCAAATTTAAAAGAAAATTCATAAATGGATTCATTAATATTAACCTAACCTTTAAAATTTCTGTTTTTTAAAATAAGTTAAGAACTACGCAATCAATTTTAATGAATAAGATCTCAAATTAAGGATAACTAAAAACTGTTTCAAATTTATATTGTAACTTTTTATTAGATATTTCATTGTATAACCCTTTTTATATATCGCATATTTTGTTTATGTATACTCATCTCGTGGGATTTGTTGGACTGTATACTTTTTAAGCAACCCACCTCACAAAGCCAAATGTGAGTTTAAATTTTGTGCTGGATGAAGATCAATAGATTCTTTCATATTTTGAAGAACTGCCCAGCGATAACTGTATATGCAACCTTTGATTCAATCAAAAGATTCGCATTAAATTTATTGTTAAGTTTGACTTTATCACATACTTTTTTAGAATCTGGTATGGTTTTATCATCTTATATTTATAATTCTTTTAAATTTAAACTATTTAATGTTATATCTCGTTAAATATATGAAAACGTATTAATATCTTTGATTGACTATAACATAACCAGCTATTTTGAAACGAATATTAATTTATCAGATATTGAAGAAAAGGAAAATGACACGTCAAACATCAAAATCTATCAAACTATACTTTAATTAGAAATATTTAAAAACAAACTTAAAAATCAGATAAAATCATATATTTTCAAAACTTATTAACCGAATACTTAGAAAAAATATACAGATCTCAAGGTACAGAAATGCTATTAGAATATAGAATTTTGAAAAGATTAGAGCAGTTTTACTCCTGTTATCGAATGTCGTAGAAAACCGATTTTTTTAGTAATATCATTATTTTCTAAAAAAGTAACAAATAAAATAACACTAGGAAATTGAACAAATTCATGCTAATAATGCTCAATAATTGAATAAATTTTCATAAATATTGATAAAGAGACTCAAAACTTAGAACCTAAGTTTCAAAAAATGACATTTTTCAAAATTACAAAATAATATCTCAAATTGTAGGCAAATAAAAGCTATTTCAGAAAACATATTGTAAATTTTTAAAATAATAAGCTTGCAATACGAGAAAAAACTAGAAAACTAAAAATTGAAAGGTACTTTCTTAAATAAAACAAAAGAAAATTGATGAATCTTAAAAATTTATTTTTCGATATAGTATCCGTAAAGTATCACTTTACGGACTGTTTTCGAGCCGTAAAGTGCTACTTTATGGACACGTGTATGGAAAGTTAAAAAATCTTCAAACCAGTCCGTAAAGTCGAGCTTTACGGATACTCTATCGAAAAATATTGTTTGCACCTCGGCCGTAAAACTTTTCGGCTTTGCGTGTACAGTAGCGATCCTCGGACCTGCTTCGCAGATCCTCGCACGCTACTTTCCACGCGTGGCTGTAAAGTTCTACTTTACTATTTATTTATTTAAAATTGAAAACCGGTTCATCCGTTCTCAATATACAGGGTATTCATACATGCATGCACACACACGCAGACAAGAAATAAAATTTTCTTAGAGCTTTTCAGTATTTTTGAAAAAAAAATTTCACTGATACAAAACTTCCTCTCTAAGGAAGCAAAATGTAAGACTTTAAACTTATAAATCGGTTAAGCCTTTTCTAAGGATACAAGCAATTAAAAAAAAGCGAAAAACCATAAAACGCAAATATCTTTAATTTCTATCAGAATTGGCTGAAGAACAATCCTATACAAGAGATATGAAAATAATACTTATATATGAAATTCCATTACGATTAATTTATTTTTAGGCATTATAAATAATAAATTACAGGCTTAAGTGGTTTTTAGAAATAAATAATTTAATCTCGGAAAAAGCATATTATATGATATTCTATGGAGAGAAAGAATTACATAAATATTAAGAAAACATTGAATGAGGGGAAACATGCTAAAATTGGCAAAGAACTTTCTTACAAATAGATCTATCAAAGTAAGAATTAATAGACTCCGAAGCGTGTGAAATTAAAAATGCAGCACTTTAAGGTGATGTAATTAGTGTCACCTTTTTTTTAATAGCTATAAACGATATAATAAATGAAATTCAAGCACCGATTAGATGTTCAATGTCTCCAGATGATATTGCTATACTTCTTACTGGAAAAAATGTGAAAACATCTGAAAAAGTTTTACAAAACAGATTAAGTAAGCTTGAAAAATATTCAGACGGAACAAGAATTAAGATTTCAAAAACAAAAACAACAGTTACAGTTCTGTGAAAAAACAAAATGGAAAACTAAGAAATAAAATTTTTTTCGATGGCAATAAATTAAAGGTTGAAAACGAAATACTAGGAAGAAACCTTGTAAATTAATATTAATTGAATAGTTGCTTCTTGATTGATCATAATTTCATATATTATTTTAATCATTTCAAACCGACCAAGCGTTAGCGAGACAGGAATTAGCTAGTTTTCAATATGAATGGTATATCTGTTGTCCGAAAAATTTAAATAAATTAAATTATTATTTTAAATAATAATTCGATTTACATGATGAATTTTTGTACAAAGTGCATCATTAGTTGCATTGTAAGTAGTAATTTTGCGATGAAAGGTTTATTTACTTTCGACTGTATATTATGAAATTAAAAACAAATAATTTTCTCCGAAAAATATGAAACAATCGACGATTAATATTTGTAAAGTATGGTTATAAGCTGAATGTTAGGATAGTATCCAATGGTATACATATAATAATCGCAACTCTAATTTAGAATCTGTGAAAATTAATATACTTTCAGTGATTTTTCAACTGAAGTTCTGGAAGTTCATTGAAAAAACATTGCACATGTACTGATTTTTAAGCAATAGCCTGACTTTCGCTGTTTCAAATTTAGAGAATAAACAGCGTCACAACCGCACTTTTTTTGTTAATACACTTAAATTCACTTGGAAATAGTGGGGAAGAAGTTCCTTAAGTCTTCGCAAACTTTTTTCCTCCGTGACGACGATTGTTAGAGAAAGGGTCATTTTCGAGAGCAGCTGAGCAGAGTGGGATCTCAAAAACCGAACGCATAGTCCATCAATCATCTCATAGAAAGAGCAAAGAATGCAATATGCTTGAGTAGCTGCACTACTTTAACAAATCTAATTATAGTTAGGTGATAAATTGTTTTTGCCTTTTATGAATGTTCCGGTTAATCAGTATCAACTTAATAATGACGACTGCCTAGAATATCATTAATTAAAGAATAAATGTAATGCTATTGAAATGTATCGAAAAAATACTTTAAATTATAATAATGGAAAAATTATATTAATGATTTTCTTGGTTTCTTTTAAACACATTTGATTTATTTATTTAAAAGTCCGAGAATTTAATTAAAAATTAGTACTTTCTACTCCGTGTTCATTAAACTCTTATACATATTTTTATTTACAAAGATGGTAAAAAATTTTATGTCTATCGAATTTGCTTTTCATAATTGATCTAAAACTTGAATGAAAAAGTGAATTTCAAAGTAAAAAGAAAAATAGTCGATAATTACAATTTAGATGATTTGTCATTATCTCAAAACGAGGCAGGTTCATTCCGATTGACAAAGTGATTTAAAAAAGGGATAAATTCACAATCTAATTATTATTTCGATCGGAAATACGATATATCGGTATTTCATAGGCTATAAGTTCCGGTTGATTCGTTTGAAACACGACTCCATCGAGTCAGCCACCTGTCGCAAGCGAATGAATTAAAGCTGAAAAATAAAAGCTGGCGCTATCGTATATACCGACCGATAATTCCAGCTGCGAGAGAATAGATTTAGGAAATCTAACTTCCACTAACTCCTGTATGCCAGCAGCAGCTGTAATCCTTTTATTGATCTTCTGGGATAGCAGTATGAGCATATAAAATTGATCTATTTTTCTACTTGTTAGACTTACTTCCAAAAATTCATACTAATAAAACGACAATATGCAAGCCAATTTGTATACTTTTTAACGACTTCAAAAGAATTATAGCACATACAATAATTCACTTAATCTTTAGGGTTTTCATGCTACCTAGTATAATTTTGTATGAAAAAAGTAGTTAAAAATCTAATACAAAAGTTCTTTTTGGTTAATGTCTCCCCAAAATTCAAAGCTATGCAACATCAAACTTTTTAGGAATTTCTTTTTAAAGCAGATTTTGATGATAATCTACTAAAATTATGCTTTATTCCTTACTAAAAGTGGATCGACATGAATCTTTTCAAGGCCGTAAGTGACTTATAACGCGAAAAAAACATCAAATTTGAAAGTTACATTTTTGGCCATAGCTAACCGAAAAATAGAGCTAGGGAGCTAAAATTTTAATGTATTTAATGCATGAAATTCAATATAGGGTCAATTTCATATACTTATCCTGCTATGCTCTTTCGCTGCTTCAATCAGACCAGCTAAAAAGTCGTTGTATTCAACGTCACTGTCAAAGTTGTCAAAAAGTGTTAGCCACGTTGATTAACATAATTGTCACTGCGTTTTAATGACGAATCCTTATCTCTCACTCGTTTGTTTTTTTGGACATTTTGTTACTTGTCAAAAGCTTGGAACTAATGTTCTGCAGATACGTGAAATCTCAGGATCATCGAAACAGATTGTATCTTTGATGTTATCGACTTGAATGATTATTTGAAATGTTCTTTGCCAATACTGAGTCAAATATAGTCTATATGATTGTAATGATGAAGAGAATATAGAACAGTGCTAAAAAGATAATAAATATGGTGATATAAATACTCTTACTAATTAAGCGTGTAGCTGCGTGTGTTTACACTTTAAAAAGATGTATATAATTTATGTAATATAGGTCATGTAACTGCTGATATCTCTATCTCTTAACGTGAAAGTATGGATTTTCTCAACCTTTCTAGATAAAAAATCAAAGGAATTCTATAATGCATATGCATGTATTATCAATATGTTTTTGACCCTTGACATCTCGCTACTCCGATTGTTTAAAAGGTGATACCCCGACACTTTATAACCAATAGATTTTTCCAGATGGACTATTACATTATTTTCTTGAAATGACATATAAAGTTATTCGCGATGGCATAAACATGACCACAACTAATCTATGTCTATGGACACATCAATCGCTTAAGCGTCATATTCTTTTTGTTTGAATCTCCCACTGTATAATTTTCTCAGGTTGATGATATTGCCAATAATGAGTCAGTCATTTAAATTATTAAAGTGCGCTTGAAGATTATACAGTTTGTTATTTACCAAAAAATAAATCGTACTTTATTAATTAAAAGTACAATTTTGAAAATCAATATGAAGAATTGCTATCTAGTATAATGATATAAATTTCGTTGAATTTTCAATACTTATAAACTCGGAATCTTAATTATCGACACGTTCAACCTTAAGAAATTCATAGAGGATCTACATCCCTGGCATCTTAAAAAGAAAACATTGCAAAGAGCCATACAAACGCCAGCTATTCCCGGAGGGATAAGGTGCGGTATCATGATGAAAAGTCGCAACTCGCAAGAGCGCCGAGAGCAACGACAGGAGGAAAGGGGGAAAACAAGACGGCGCGATTGCCACTCGGCGGCAGAAAATTCGGCTCCTTCGACTGTATAGAAGAGCCGAAAATATCTCTTTTGCGGCCCGCTAGCCAAAGAAACCTCGCGCGAACAATCCTGCACCGCGGCAATCAGCCTATTAGCGATCGACGTGCGGCGCACTCATCCCCCTTCCTCCGGGGCATCTGCTCCAGAAAGCCGGAGGGTAAAGGGAGACGAGGAGAGAAGGAAGAGGGAGTAAAGGGGTGGGGGGTAAAAATCCTCGGCCTGCAACGGGTTAACGGCACTCACCATAATCGTCTGTCGGCGGATGGCGCATATCAGACCGGAGAAGCCGTCGTCCGCCTCCTCTGCTGGCTCGCTCGACGGCCCTGTGGCTCCGCTTGGCGCTCCGCTTCCTCCGGCCAACCCCCGCCGCCCGCGACTCTCCACAGACACTCACAGCCGCTGCACACACTCAACACACACGCACACAGCCGGGGGACAGTGGCTCCAAGTGCATATGGAATCGCACCGCGTTCGGCTCCGCGCTCGCTTGCCCGGGGGCTGCAGTCGCACTAGCGGTAGCCGCAGTGGTCCCACGCAAGCCTCGCTCAGCCACAGCCACGGCCGCACGGCCACAACCACGGGCCGGAGCCGCACGCTCTTGCACTCTTTGCACTCTCGCGCACACGCGGACGGCCAGAGACGCGAGACGAGCCTGATCACTGGCAGCTTCTCTCGAGGTGAGGGGCGCGCGCGCTCTGATCTATAGGCTCCTTACGCGAGTAGAGTGGCCCGAGCTACGGTCAGCCGAGTCCTCCTTTCGGGTTGTGGCAGGCCTCAGTCTCTCCGCGGCGCTTTCCTCACATGCCACTGGGCTCGCCTCTGGATCTATTTTCGAGGGAACGGGAGCAGACGCGGAGACAGAGTGAGAGAGGGAGTGAAAGAGAGAGAAAAAGAGAGAGAGAGATAGAGAGAGAGAGAGAGAGTCGATGCTGCTGCCGTTCTGCTCTGCTCTACTCTGCTCTCGCTGTGTCTCTCGGCACGCGCACTGCTGCACTGCCGCTGCTGCTGACACTCTCCCGCGCGTTGCCACAGAAGGGAGGGGAGCCGTGAGGGGTGAGGGGCGAGGGGTGAGGAGCGAGGAATGAGGGGAGGAGGTGGGGGCAGGGAGAGAGGATGTCGACTGGCCTCGGCTGCCCTCGGCTCTTCTCTCTCTCTCTCTTAGCTGCTCCGTGGTTGCTGCTGCTGCTGCTACTGCTGCTGCTGCTAGCGGCGACGGCGGCGACGGCGGTGGCGGTGGTGGGGCTGGTGGATTCGTTCGCTATCTTACGTGCTCCGGGGCCTTTACTCCTTCGCGTTCGAGCGAACGTTAGATTTTTCTTCTTCTACATTCTCTCTTTACATCTACATATAAAGGGGCAGAGGGGTAGGGTGCTTTCATCTCGCTCCTTCTGGCTCCCCCTTCAGCTTCCGAGAGCTGCGTCACCGCGTAAGCGCTTACGACTAGCTATGTGCGGCTATATACATATGAGTGCGCGCTCTTTTCGTAGGCGAGAATGAATGGCTTGTTTACCGAGGATTTTATATAGCTGCTGATGTAAGGAGGATCAGCCTCTGTTATGTAAGGCTCTCCGGCCCTGCAGTTCGCAGAATATTTTCGAGCCTGGAGATTAAAGTGTTCGGATTTGGCCGATTCGAGGGGCGTTCGACGCTAAAGTGCCGATTAGCTCCGTGTGTACACACCCTAGCCTCTGCGCCTCGAAGAACTAATCAAATTTTTACGCCGAGTTTTTTGCACCCGATCGCTGATAATCTGCCTTGTTGGAGTTTAAGAGGCGGAATGGATGTTGCATATAGCTGTAAGCGATAGTGTATACTGCGCTAAATGTACAGCTGTATAGCGACGACTAGTCCCACCGGACTCGCACCGCATCTACTTATGTGCATATATTGCAATTTCCGTTAAGACTTATCTTTCAAACGAGCTACATAAGCTTGAGTCTATGATATTTTTTACACGGATTAATATTCTTCATACTAGATAATCATCGGTATTATGTATTTCATGATGATAATGGTTCTGGCATGTTTAATAAACTGTTATTATTTATTGTAGTTATTTATTGCGCACATCGTTGCTAATTCAAAGTTAAAACTAAGCAAAAGTTTCTCGAAATGATAAACTTTTTAAGATACTAAGAAGTAAATAAACTTTTCAAGATACTAAGTTAATTTATTTTCTGTTTCATTGAATTAAAAGTGCGACCGATAAAAAATCCTTTTTTTTTCGTGTTAAAAATATCAACTTTAGAGCTCCGCGAAATGTGAAAATTGACTAAACTGAATTTAATTAAACTGAAATTCGTCGATTAACTTAAAAAATACGATCCGATTAGACCGTGAGCTAATTGATCCTTTCCATTCACCTCGAATATCTCTCAGTCTCACCCACCCTTTATTATATTAGGCGTGCATATTATTTCAATCATTTCTCGACTCTTCGTAATTTCAAATACCAATATTCCTTTTCCCATTTGCAATCGATTAAATGTTAAAAAAGAATGTCTAAAATATTTTCAATTAAACGCTTCAAATTGGTAAACATTAGATAAAAATATACTCTTAGACTTCTAGCTCAATAGAAAAAATTGATTACTATTAATTTTAAAAATTATTCGACTACAGCTTTTATAGCAAACACCCGAAACATTGTTACACTGTAAATACCGGAGCTATTATCCCTTAGAAATAAACATACCCTAATTTTATCTTGAAGAATGTGTTCAGAGTACAACAGAGGCTTGTTAACTAAATCAGTTTTAATCAGTCTTAAAATGTTTCTCAACCCTAAGCGTAATATCACAGAGCGTCTTGTGTTAAAATACAAATAAACAGAACTACAATTACGGTTGATATCTATCTTACCTAATATTTAACAAGAGAGAGAGGGGGGGGGGGGACTGCGCTCCAACATCCAATATATGGACGAATTGATTCCCGAAGACGATATGGCATGGAAAGTGTATAAAAGTGTACAAGAAATAATTGTCATTATTAATGAGGATAATATTTCCAGCACGGAAACAAAAGATGGACTATACAAACTCAGTTACAAGACTACTAGATAGACTTAGGCTAACAAGTTTGTGCACTCCACATATTTTTTTCCGTTCGTGAAGAAATTAGATTTTTTCGAAATCTTATCAAAATAACTACATGTTATACATCAAAGTGTTTAATAATGATTTAAATCCAAAATTTTATTGAATGATGCATTCTACACAAAACTTCAATTAGAATTGGCGTAAAGATTTTGAATAAAAATTATCATCTTATATTCAACTATTTTATATTTAAACTTTTTATACAATATCTCGTTAAATATATGAAAATATCTTTGACTATAACATAACGAAAAATTTTTAAACGTATATTAATTAATCAGATGTTAAAGAGTCGTAATTAAAAAAATTATGTTTAGAAAGTATTTGAAAATACAAATAAAATGAGACGTCAAACATTAGAATTCATTAAACCATTCTTTAATTCGAAATATTTAAATAAAAATTAAAAATCACAAAAACTCAAATAACATCATAGCTTATTTACTAAATGCTTACAAGAAATATATAACTCATGCTATTTATATATAAATATTGTAAGTTTTTAAAATATTAAATTTGCAATTAAATGAAAAATACTAGCAACTAAAAATTCAAAAATCAAATTCTTAAATAAAACAATCGAAAATCGGTTCATCCTTATCAAGATACAGAACACACACACAGACACGAAAAAAAACTTTTGTGCTTTACAACTTTTACGCTTAACACTTTTATGAGGAATTAATATTTTTTATGTTACATCCAGAAAGGGATTTTTTAAGCCAATTTAAGCGTATTTCCACTGTTATCTTGGGAGGAATTAGTTTTAGAGAAAAGTTTACTTTACAAAAAAGATGTTTTTTTTTCAATGGATATAGCCCAAAATAGGAATGTTTCTATTCTATAATATAATAAGTCACTTTCCAGAGTTTCGGCTCGATCCGTTAAAAATTCACGGAGAGAATCAGTTAACTTGATACATACATACATAAAACCTTACTTAAAAGGAAAAGAAATTGATCAAAATTAATTTTTTTCATTATAGAAATTTGTTATGTGCTAAAATACGTGACTTTTGGAGTTACTTTTTGTGATGATGAAAATATAAGGCACTACCTTGTAGCGGTCGTGCCTAAAAAACTTGAGACGTTCTTTTTTCTTCTTTTGCAAAAATCTGATTTTTTGCTCTCTGTTGATTTATATAAATAATTTAAATGATAATGTACAAAATAGTTTTTCTAATAATTTTGTGCTATAGGGTGGCTAATATATTGACCGCCTTGTACGATCATTTTTGTAGCAAAACTTTTATAATTTTATAGATACTCTGATGGAAATTTATAAAAAAACTTTTTTTCTTATCATTATTTTAACACCCAAAATATCTGCCTCTGCCTCCCCATAGTTGACAGAGAATTTAGACCATATTCGAGTTTCCAATAATAGCTATAATACCTCAAACTCTCATTTTCACAGAATTGGTACATTCGGCTCTACCAAAAATAGAGGAATTTTTTCCGTCTTTACCTTGCTCGGCTCTCAACGAGAATCCGTACCGCCAGTCTTTTGCACACAGAGTCGATGTTTTCATTCGAACTAAAATAAAATACAACTCCCTCTTCGAAATGCACGAAGCTTGAGAAACTCGTACTTTCTCAGGCGATCAGTCAATGAAAGTTCGAGCTAATAGGCCCTTGGAGTCTGGGAGAATTTGCACAGTATTCTATTTTGAGCGAACTTGATTAAAATACCCGCGATGCGTGTTTACAGAACCCGTGAATTTCCAGAAATTACGAATAAAGCTGCTCGGATATGCTACGCAGAAGTTTCTTTTGGTGTCTGCCACCTCTGCTCGGCGATTTCACTGCTCCGCGGACAAAACACGAATCTCTCAACTGCGCAATCTGCCCGAAAATAAAACTTCTTCCATTTCAAATAGTGTCTTACAAACTTTGCCTGAGCACTGATGAGGACCTCTCCAGGCATAATAATGCAGTCTCACTATGGCCTTCCAAATAGACTAAGAGATAGTGACCGATCCTGTGCGATGATTAGTCAACATTGCCAATTTTCCTACTTATTATTATGGTTGTAAAGGCCCAAAAACCGGCCAACTAAAGTGTCCTCGTGGATATTGTTGTCACTTACTGTTTTGCAAATTGTTAAAAAAATGAGCAACTTATAGTTATTGCAGACGTTTTCCGTGGATAGATTGCTCAGTATCACATATGTGAAATGTCGATAAAACGATAAAAAAAATTTATTAGTTAGCGTCTGCCAATGAAAAATACGGTTTTATTATTCGTCAAAATGATGTCAATTGGCACAAGTTCTCCGGTATGTCATGTGAAATGTTCAAACGTACTTAACACTTCAAACTGCTTTTAAACTAAGATTTACTATATCAGAATGTCGATAAAAGCATTGGCAAACAAATCTAGCGGTTACAATACACAAAAACATTATTATACTTGTGTGAAAAAAATGGAGTGTAAATTTAATATTAATTAACGTCTGCCACTGCTTTTTTTTTATAAAATATATGTTGTCAAATGATGATTTTCAATTTGGCAGACGATCTTGTATCGATCAGTTACTACCGATTTCACAAAATTCGATACCAGAGCTCCCAGCTAAAACCAATACTCTACTTGCCTCTGATACCGTATTCAACATAACTGTATAAGAAGATAATTCTGAATATTTTTATTTTGGAATTGCCACAAATTTAAAAAGATGCGTCAATATAAACTTACACCCACAAAATTCTTTAAAGTAAACGAGAGTTGATAGTCTTGGGAGAAATATTGATTCGTATCTCCGAAAGTCACATCCATTTAAGATTTTTTCAACGAACGAAAACATTTACTGATTTAGAACTCCTGCGATTATAGGACGAATTATTATTGTCGCTACGGTTAGTTCCTTTTTGCACCGCTGTGTGGAGTATTACAACCTACATCTCACATGTGAACATATCAAGTCTCGTTTATAGATACACCTCCAAAAATATAACATTTCAATAATACATAAGAATCACTTGCATTGTACTGATAATGGCTCACAAGTGATTCGAGAGTCAAAACGCCTTTAAATACTTATTTACTTATTCATATTATACGCATATTATATTTTCTTAAAATTTAATATAGCCTCTTAAAATTCATAATTCAAATATATTTTAATTCCCTAATGCTCTTGCGATGGTTTAATTTTCCAAATGTTCTTCTATGAGGGAAGTAAAGATACAAATCCGCATCACCTCTTCATACGAAAGAACGAGAGTTGATAGTCTTGGGAGCAATATTGGTTCCTACATTCGAGAGTCACATCTATTTACGATTTTTTGTAACAAACGAAAACATTTACTGGTTTATAAATCCTGCGATTCTGGGTCGAATTATTATTGTCTTTAACAAAACACCTTTAAGTACTTATTTATATTTTTCTGAAAGATATCCTAAATTTTATTTACTGCTACTACTGACTACTGCTACTGCTACTACTTTTAATAGAGTACTGACATCTGCAATCTTTTCTATTGTCTCATCCACTTCGTTATTAAACAATTCTTCACTCTCATAACTATGAATCTCATTCATTAAGCAAGTCTCTAAATCATCATTAACGTTATATGTATCACTATTCGATTGACAGGTTTCATTAAGTGAAATATTGTTCAATGTGTCATCCAGGAGTAAATCTATGCTGGTTTCTGACTCTGAAATTGCTAGTAATGCTACTGTCCTGTCTGGTTCGCAGTTTTTTACTTTAGACAATGAATTTAAATTAGATTTCATAGAGTATTGCAATTTCCACCTAAGCTACATCATGGTTGGGTTAGGCCAATGACCGGCAAGACTTCTTAAAACTGCAAATAAATTTTCAATTGGATCTTGGTTTAAATGTGATATTAATATATAAAGACCGCCATTTTGTTTAATATTCTCCCATTGCATTAAAACACTTGTTACTGTTAAAGAAAAGGCATGAAAACATGGAAGATTAGCTTTACCATCGACACATTCCCACGTTTCAATCCACGACAAACTATATCTTTCAAATATTGTGTTACATGAGTATTTTTTATCCAACAGAGGAAATCACAAAGGATTGTTATCGTAAGTGGTTCTACTATTTAAGCAATCAAATAAATTGTTTCCTTTTTTAAAAAAATTTGCTGAGTATAGGAACAGATTTACACGGCTTATCTTTTTCGTTTTCGCTCAATAACTGGCTTTTCTACGGTAATGTTTAACTGCTTAACCCTTTAACGTCAAACAGCCACTTTTTGGAATGCTAAGTTTGATAGCATATTTAAATAAGAAACCGATTGAATTAAATGATTAAATTTCGTACCCTACTATTTTCGAGGGTGCTCTTTCAGAATCCGGCGGAAAAATTTTGAAATTTTCCGATTTTCCATGAGAATTTTCCGTTTTAAGTAAAAAAAACACGTTTTCTTCGACGACATTTTTATTTTAATCGAATTTTTCGACTCGAATTAATAAGTTAATCTAGTTGAATTGTTTCAAAATTTTGGTTTTTTGTCTAAGCTTTCAAATTATACCCATAGGTATTGGAAATTAAACATGAAAAAATTTTTGAAAATTTTGAAAATTTGATAAATTTTTAAAGTTGTGAAATATTTTGAAAAAATTCTGTCTTATTTTTTGTTCAATTCTGAGAACTTTTTGTTCAGTAAAATTTTTTCCTAAAGTCCATCATTATTGTGTAAAAAATTCCTGAACTTTTTGACGAATTTTCCGGGATTAAATCGCCATTTTAGTTTGACTTATCGATTCAAGTCGAAAAATTCGATTAAAATAAAAATGTCGTCGAAAAAAACGAGTTTTTTTTACTTAAAACGGAAAATTCTCATGGAAAATCGGAAAATTTCAAAATTTTTCCGCCGAATTCTGAAAGAGCACCCTCGAAAATAGTAGGGTACGAAATTTAATCATTTAATTCAATCGGTTTCTTATTTAAATATGCTATCAAACTTAGCATTCCAAAAAGTGGCTGTTTGACGTTAAAGGGTTAATTTGACGTTAATTGGTGGAAAAGAGCAGCTCGAAATCGGTAGGGAAATGTGCGGGGAGAAATGAATGACATTAGGATAGGCGTGAATTTGTTAAAAAAAAAAAAGATAACTTTGTATTAAAAAAAGAAAAGTAACCAATACGGTTTACATGAATTTCGCCAGTTCGCCGAGTGGTAACAAAAATCAATTTTGGGTTTTTGGCTCGCCTTTTTTGTTATAAAATTCAACTAAATAATTGGTATTTTTCGCACGACTAATTAATTTCGCGAACTAATATTAATAAAGTCGAATGAAAACAATTGCTCCGTTGAAGCGAGCCGAGAAGGTGTTTGCGCTAGGCGCAGGCTGAGGAGCGAGTGCGTTCCGCCGAGAGGCCGCAGCTGGGGAAGAGAAGAGGTAACGCACCACCGCGAGTCGAGCCGCGGGGTAGCCGCGAGTTTGGCTAGAAAAAATCACTGACTCACATGGTGTGACCTGAGAAATGTGTCACGAGTCGACGGTCTCTCCTCAGCGACGAGCTAGTCAAAAATGAACAGTGGTGCTCAAATATTCACTCGACGTGAATATTATAAATTGCGCCATTCAGGACCTCGCGATTTTTCAGCGCAACGCTGACCAGTCCGACTATATTCTCCTAAGTAGGTGTAGCCTTCTATCAGATCTTTTTTTGGTATTGTACTCTAACCACTCTTTAATACTCGTTTCATCCCAAATCAACAATCACTCGCGCTCTTTATTAGTCATATGTTTAGAGTTTATTTTTAATAATTGCAACCAATTATACGTTTTTCCAGTTTTTAGATCTAACTCATTAACCCACCTGCGAATTAAAGTGACACAAGGAAGTGAAAATTCTTTTCCATCACGCGAATAACAGTAAGCTTTAGGTAATTTATAAAATAGGAACATTGCAAATTGTTTTTCTTCGTCCGTCCATTTTTTTTATTTAATGTGATTTACTTGCATTTAAAAAAAATCTATTTTTTGATTTATTTAATTTTTCAAAATCGGAAGAGCTGACTCTTTATGCACTATATTATTATTTCTACTAATATACTTTATATCATCACCTGTAAAATTTTCGGCACATAAACGCTGGTTGAAAAATATTAAAATCACAAATACTGTAATTAAGTATCTACAAAGAAGCATAAGTAATCTGTGCATTTTTTAACACAGTGAAAAATAGAGTCAATTTAAACAATATAACCTGAATGTAACCATCGATCATGTAACATATACTTCAAAAGACAATAATAATCACTCATCAAAAAGAATCATTCTATTAAAAATAACACTTAAACACTTTAATATTAAAAATTTTATTTTTAACAGGATGAGCATAAAATACTGCTTTCACACTTGCAAGCAGTTAAAAAATAGTATCACATACACGTGAGAGAGATAATTTTCGACTCCTGTAAAATTCATATTCATCAAAAAATGACCTCTCCAGAAGAAGTATCGATAAATACTTATATTTAATTGTATGCATGAGGTTAATACATAAAGTACTTAGTTGATGCATTTATAAAATTTCTGTAACTCCACTTCATGTATCAACATTGCTCATATAATTATACGTTAAATATTTTACACACTTGCACGTACAGTGCTTTACGCCTTTATTGTCTATAGTAGTGTTCTTTCATTTTTTTTCTTGTAAAAATAAGGATGTTTAATAATGACAGTTTCAAAAGGTGTTAAGGGCTAGATCGATCTTCAAAGAACCAATTTTTATTTGAACAGCAACTTTTATTAAATATTTAAAAACAGTTGCGACGTTTCGATGGCTTAATGACATATAACATCCTCATCAGGCAAAAATTTGTTCATTATATAACTTTAAAAACACTTGTTAACCCTTTTCGTTCCGAAAGTCCAATATTTGGTCACAACTTTCTGTGCAATAACTTTTGATCCAAACGTCGTTGAAAAAAAACAATGAAATAAGCAACATCGATAGTTTTTGACCTTCTCTTTCGAATTCCGTGAACAGAATCAGCCTACAATTTTTTAGAAAAAAGTTATGACTATTTTTTTTAAAAAAATGCTTAATATTTCGACGTTTTTTCACGAAAATCATATATTTTAACATTGAAAAAGACAATACTGACCATTGAAAAAGGTACTAATCTCGTATTTTTGTCAGCCCTTTCTTATACCGTCGGGATTTTTCAATTTCATTCATCAGAAACCAAGATATAGCACTTCGAATTTTGGAAATTGTGATAAAGCCAGTCATACCGAATGATGCAATGTATGAAATTAGAAAGGTTGCTTTTCAAGCTTTTATTTCAATTTTTAGTCGACTCCCCGGGGAAAAATTTACCATGCATAATTATATATAATTGTATATAAGTGCTTATACATATATAACTATACAAAATTATATATGGACATTGTCACTGTATAATTGTACATCATGATATATGATTATATATGATCATATACGATAGCATATAACCATATACAATTACATATAATGTTCAACCGTAAAAATAATGCATAAACACAAAAAATATTTACTTTATTTAATAAATTTTAACTTCTGAATAGATTTATTTTGTTCAAATACTAAATATTTGAACTTTCAAAAAAAATTTTTGATCAAGAGGAATTTGGGTGATACTTGTGGTGCTCCCAACCAGCGTGCCAGCAGCACGGCCCTGTGCGCAAGCAGAAAGCAGCCGACACAAACAAGCCTTAGTCCCGCGCGACTTATTCGCTATCAGCGCATGGGAGATGGCGGACTAGCCCCCTTAGCTGAGGCGGCGGCAGCATTACCGAGTTGGAAGGAACGAGCTTCCTTCCGCCCAGACTTTCATCGGCAGCCGAACACGAAACTCGCGAGCGCGATTGCTCGCCGCAAAATTCAGAACCTTTTCGGTTTAAGCTTTTGTATGGTTATTAGAATATATTGTTTGTTATTATTGAAAGTACTGAGTGTTCTCTTTGTGCGCTTGTATCATTTTCCTCTCCTGATTCGATTAATACCTAATTACTTATACCTTAAGCGCTGATTTTCCTCTTGCAGGGGCATACAACGGGTTGCCACCTAACGGTAATTATGCGCAGTACTTCAAAAAGTATAACTTATTGTAAACAGTTATGAACAATTATGTATTGTTATATATGATTCTATACAATTATATATAATTATATTAAATTTTCGTCTTAAAACTGTCACTTAAAACTGTCACTGAGAGAATGTCACTTTCATGCATAATTATGTTACACAATATGACAATGCAAGCGTTATTAATATAAATTCGTTACCTCATTTATCTGATTGCAATTGATAAATCAACATTTTTATAACATTAAAATATTAAACATGAGGTAAATGTCCTGATTTCTGCTCATTTAAGTCCTAACGCATCAAATTAATTGATTTACAAATTAATTTCAGTAACTCTTTTTAACCCAAATAAGCCTACCGGTTAATAAACTGATTAATAAAATAACCGGTTAATAAATTAATAAATTGATCCAATTCCTTTATGTAACCCGTTAAAAGTAAGTTTAAAAGATTTAATATTAGCAGTAGTTAAAAGAAAAATATGTTGAAAATGCACCTATTTCCGCTCACTGAGTAAAGGCACTAATTAAGACGTGCATCATTATCTGATTAATTTTTATTATTTCTTCTGATTATATCCGCGGTTGTTAGTTTTTAATGAACTAACATATTAATATGTGAATAAGTTTCATTGTTTAAAAATAAAAACCAATACAAATATCGAACAATTTCAAATAAAAAGTCATTCTTTCATGATCCCACTTTCATTTAACTTAAAGGAAGACCACGACTTTGCCGTATATTTAAAGTATATAAAGTTAATTTAAAAACAATTTAGCCTCCTTATATAACGGAAAATGTTTTAAAAAAGGCCCAAAAGATTTACCTATGCTTAATACATGGAAGTAGAAACAGGCGAGTACAGAAAGACCTGATATAGGTTTTGTACTTTTCCTTTAAAAACGTCGTTATATTCTGATTTCGCCGGGAACTTCTTTGACATTTATCAAATTTAAAGGTATATTTAGTTCAACACTAACATTTTGTCATTCAATATTGAAAATAACATCTATATTTTAGCTGTGTATGTGCTTAAAACAATCATATTATTTGTAAGAACATAAAAAGTACAAGTGATTAAAAATAGAGAAATAAGCAGAAATCGGGATAGTTACCTTATATTTAAGCAATAAAATCCATAAAAATGCAAAAACAGACGTTTTAACTTCACAAAAAATTTTGTTTTTCAGTAATGACTGGTATAGGAAAATCCACGGAACTTTTGATATTTCAGAAATTTTTTAAAATTTTTTTTTGTTTTTATTTTGAAAATGCAGGCACATTTTCGGATCTTAAATGTTTTACCTAATACTAGATATCTTAAGGAATGATAATTCATTTACGTTACTTGTTTTTTGCTTGCCTGAAAAAATTAGGCAAGGAAAATCTGTATTTTATATTATAAAAATCTCTAATTGACCATTTTAACATAAAAAAAGGTTCTTTAATGGTTATATTTTAAATTCAGCTATATTTATAAATTAGATTTATCAAATAAGGTTAAAAAAACTTCTATACGCTCGTACAGGACGTACTTACAAGTATAGAAATGACAACCTTTATTTTAGGAGCTATACAAACTTTACTGTTTTTCTGTTAAAACTTGTTGAGGCAATTAGATATCGCTATATCTTTTATGAAAAAATGTTTTATGTACAAAAATCTATAAAATAAACAGTATGGAATATGTTCTTTCAAAAATAACAATAATAGACGTGAAAATGTTGTAGTACTCTTCGTGTGAATGTGATTGTACACAGTTATTTTTAATCAGCACATATAGAGGATTAAAAAATGAGTTTTGATAGTTCATGTGGTCAACAGATTTCAGTACAGTCAAAGTGTAAGAAAAAGCCTCATTCTCATATCCAAGTTTTTGAAATGTTAAATTCCGTTTTATCTAACAATAAAAAAAACTGCTGTCAATTCATTAGCTTTTAGGTTCCTGTAACTTAATATTTTGTTCCAATATACATGTATTGTATAATTTAAAATAAAGTGAGTAATAAAATCTATTTAAAAGTAGTTAAAAAATTATCTAATAAATTTTAAATATATAATTTTTAAATTTTATATTAGTATTCTATATTCATTAATAATAATAATAATAATACAATTTTCATGTTACAGACTTATGAATTCCATTTTCTTATATTTTAATATCAAATCGTTTTTATATTAAACCATACCTTTTTTCTTATATTCTTCATCACAATAAAATAGTTTACACACCATGGGAAGTAAACAAGAATGCCTCAGATCGCATGTTTTTCATTTCCATGCGATCTGCGACCATTCTTACTTTTCCTCCCTGGATGTGTAATGTACTATTTTATGCTATAATAACAAAATTTTAAAAATAAATCTATTTAATCAATCCATATTTTTAATTATATGAAACAATATTAATTACTCCGATTGTAACTTAAACAAAAATTTTAAAACAAATCTCTTTTAAATTTTGATAAAATATAAATACAAAAAAAAATAATTTAAGCATAAGCGATTTCCTGGACATATTTGCTAGACTATAGCATTTTTTATATTATTTTTTAATGTAACAATTGCAGAAGTATCATGAAGAGATACAAAACTTAAAAGTTCTAATGGATTTCCCCATATACGTATGAATAAAAAATACCTTTCTTCATTTTCAAAATCGATGAAATTGCACATTCGGTTTCTTCTTTTCGGGTTTAAGCATCCTTTGTACAAGCAAACCAGCTTTTGAGTCGACATCTTAAAGGATCATACTTAGAAAAATATTTAAGAATAACAACAGTTCGGCACGTGCAAGAATCACGAACGAAACGAGAGGTCAGAGTCGATGTGATAATAATAGAAAATTTTAAAATGGATCGTTACAATACACTATATACGCGACCAAAGTCCTTACTATATAATGAATTACTATAAAGAAAAAAAGCTATTACAAAAACACGTTGGTCAATCACCGTAGGCTTCTGTGCACGTATTTTGAAAACACCGACTGATAGATTACCCGCGCATTTCTCGCGGACTTGCTGTTAATATCAGCTGATTTGTTTTTTTTTTGCAACTGGAGCTTTTAATTCGTTCACAAAGGCAAAATAATTTACAAATCATCTTATTTATGTATCTCGCTTTTTTATTAACATGCTAAATCGCATTATTTGTCAGTTAGCAACAAAAATAAATATTTATCTTTATTACTTAGCAGTCAACGAAATTTACACGGGCAGTATATCTATATATTTCGTGATTAGTAGCGCCATCTCGCGGCTGGGGTACCTCACTAGCGGAAGGTGAGGTACCGTTTTCATAACCTAGAGTACGCTTCTATAAGCGTCTATATTCGTTGGTACTGATGATAGCTCACAAGTGATTCGATAGCCTTTGAATACTTATTAACTTATTCATATTATATTCATATTATATTTTCTTAAAATTTAGTATACCATCTTAAAATTCATAATTCTCCATAGAAATCCTGCGACTCTGGGTCGAACTATTACCCTATTGAAAAGGTCTGATAAAAACTGATAAAAATGTGCGAATTCGGGCGCAAAAACCTCATAGGTTATGAGGTTTCTGCACCCTTTTTATCTGGTTCTATCGGACCATTTCAATAGGGTATTGTCGCTACGGTTAGCTCCTCTTCGTAACACTGTTTGGAGTAGTGTGGCCTACTTCTGGTATTTAAATATCAAGACTCGTCTATAGATCCACCTCCAAAAATATAACATTTCGCATTTACAATAAGAATCACTTAAATTGTACTGATAATGGCTCTAAACTGATTTGAGAGCTGATGTGCCTTTAAATACTTGTTTACTTATTCATATTATATTCATATTATATTTTCTTAAAATTTTTTCTTAAAACATGTATAGACTGACAGCTCACCTATTGGGATTTATATTCCATATGCAGCGACAAAAATCAATGCTTCTGTATACATAATCTCGAAATGAAATACTTTTAGAGAAAAACTAACTATAAATATAAACCCATATAGCATTGAATCTTGGTGCAATGTTGCAACAATATTATTTTTCCAGATTCGCCAGATTCGATAATATTATATTTCTCTTATGAAATAGGAGAGTACAAGGTCGCCGACCATGGGGTCTAAGTAGTGCGCTCCATAGCTTTTTATGTCTAAATGTAGAATTTGACTGTATTCGATGTCTAGGTGTATAAGGTTGCCGATTATGAGGTCTATAAGTAGTGCGCTCCATAGGTTTCTGTGTCTAGGGGTCGGATTCGGTAGTATTCGATGTGTAGGGTTTCAGGAAGCCCGATAATGGTATCCTCGTATACATGTACCACTCTATACATATATTGGGGAAGGTGCGAATTTTATAAATAATAAAGTTTTTACTTATAATAATTTTAAGTTTTTAAGGAAAATGTGCAGTTCGCTAATTTTTTGTATTACGATGAATTATAAGAATTATTGTTTGCCTATTACTAGTAATTTTGTTAAATTATATGACGCAAATCATTAGTATAAAATGTAATCTACCACATTTAATGATTTTATAATAAATAAACAACCATTAATTGCCGTACCTTCCCAAAATTCTCGCAGCCTTCACCGGAGCAATTTTTTGGATTTTTATGCTCTGTAATTTGATGCGATTTTTTTGAAGTTTGATGAGACTTAGCTAAATACTCCCTAGTGATGAACATTGCCACCTCTTTTGTACTTTTCTTCGGTTTACCTTCATTTACTACATTATGCAAAACAGTTGCACAGGTGATTGTCAATTGTAAGAATCTTGTCAGGATAGGCCAAGTCCATTTTTTTCAACGTATAATTGGCATGGTACCTGTTAACAGAAGCAAGAGGCGTGACTCCAGCCGCTGTAGAAAGTATTGATACTGGTTTAGAATCGACAACGGTTGTACAAACGTTCCCCTAGCAGAATTCTTATCAATATTATTAGACTCAGTTATACGATCTTTACGAATTGTTCCTGTTGCTTTGAGACCTAATCTTTTCAAATTAACTAACAAGTTGGAGAGCAGAATAAATTATCGAAATAAATATGATATTTTGACGATGTTCTAAGCGAACTTTTCTGTAATAAATCCTGAAGCATTTGCATCACTACACGACTCGTGCCCACGCAGTGAAACAAAAATCCATCGGAACTGCACAATGCCCACATTTTGATCCCAAATCTTATAGGTTTTGTTTTTATAAATTATTTCAATAAACTTCAACCATAAAATTTAACCATCATTTAATCAATGCTCAATGCAGTAGAAAAATAACCGTACTTTTTACAGTTATTATTGAATATATCTAAAATTTTTCTGACTCTTCAGATTTTTTCGTTGCTATTCTCATCGCCAGGTTTCCAAGTCTTTACATGTTTTTTAATGCTTTCAAATTCCCTTCACCCCATTGCAGCACAAATAACATCTGATCGAAGAAGTGGATCAGTGGACCAATAATCTCGTTGAGATAAGCGTCCGTTAAAATTTGTAAAAATGACAATTCCTAAAAAACATCAAATCTATCTGCTGATAAATTGTAACCATGTTCAATAGTAGCTTCAATAATATACTCCTTCAAAGGAATGGAAAAAAAATCTTCGAATAATTCAGTAAGAGAAAGAGATAATATTTGCCTTTTCTGCTTGTCACTAAATAAAATCTGGTTCGACATAACATGATCATATATACATTCTCCAGTCACCCAATTATATTTATGATCCGGTTCTAACTTTTTTTATCTCGAATCATAACTATCTAATACATTCTGAAACGAAGTCAAACCTAAAGAATTAGTAAGGTTACTTTCATCATCGTCATCATCATTTTCATAGTTATCATTATCTTCAGTTTCGTCATCATCACCATTATCTGAATTATCAGAACCCAAATCATCTGGATTAGGTATAAGTACAGCCTCGATATAAACATCATTTTCAAACAATTCAACATTTCCGTCAAAGTAATTTTTTTTTCTGTTTCTTGAATTTTTTCTGAATAGAATTACCAAGTTATCATTACTTTTTCTCTTGCTCATAGTCAATATTACAAATCGAATATAAAAATAAGTTACAAGATTACTATGCTTTCTAAAATTTATTTTACAAATTCTGTAGAAACTCTATTGAATTACAATGAAAAGTATATACATACAATATAATTATGCTTGAACTTGAAACTGAAGTATACGACAAAATTTTACTTATAGAAATGAAGAAAAATACAAAAATAAATATGAAAAAATTATAAAATTATTTGGGAACAATAATTGAGTAGCACAGTTAAGAATATATTACATAATCAACGACAAATAAAAGTCGTTCGAGAACAGAATTTGGGATAAAAAGAGGAAAATTAGTGAAAAAATTGTATTTTTGGGAAGTTACGGCAATTAATGGTTGTTTATTTATTATAAAATCATATTGCAGTAATATTGTGACAATATTTCTGAGCTGCAGGCAATATTTATTTTATGATGAATATTCGTGAAACTAAACCATTTTAAAAAATGATAATATAATATTGTAGCAATATTGTGACCATATTTTTGAGTTTGTAGGCAATATTTATTTTATGATAAATGCTTTGTTCGTTAGATTATTTTATTGTAAGTTTATTGACAAATTGGATGGCAATATTTCCCCTGCATAGATTCAAAATTGGATCATAAATTTCTGACAAAGGAATATTAGGATAACATTGTATTAATGATATACAATACATTGTTTTCGCTTTATAATTTAGATGACAATTAACTTCATGATAAGCATTTTTGACGATAAAAAATCCTGAAAACAGTAAGGTCGAGAAATATTGGAATAATATTTTGTAACCTTTTGAAAATATTAAATCATAGTGTAGTACTTTTTCATTGCATCCAAAAAATGTATAGAAATATTCCAGCAATATTGTGATACTATTGAGAAATTTTAAGGCAATATTACCCCGACAATATATGTATATAGAATTTTACCATATAATTTTGAAGTATTAATTTTTTAGTTTTTATGGGATTAGGGTTTATGCATGCGTGTGAAATATATAGTTTATGGGCAAAAGTACAACATAATGTCTGTTGAGGAAATTTTGACATAAAAAATGTTTATTTATATCGTTACAGGCTTATATGAAATTTACCTTCATCGTGTGCCTATTTACCATGGTGCTACTCAAATATACAATCTAAGTAGTGAGAGGAGGCGGGCAGATACTTTTAGGAACAGGGTCAAGGTGGAAGTGATCGGTATTATGGTAGGTTCAGAGTGATACGGAGAGGGTACAATAAGGTAATAGAAGTAGCAAAGGAGGCTAGAAGAATAATTGTGAGCAGATTAGTAGTATTTCAGATACCGCTAGATTGTGCCGCACAATTTCTAAAGGCAACGGAAAATATGAAGGCTCGGTATATGGTGTTAAGACCGGATTTCGTTCGGCAGAAGAACTCGGTGTGCATAAGTTAATAAATATTTTTTTAAACCTCAGGGCGCGAAGTGCCCGATTCCGGCCCTAGGGCGCGAAGTAAACCAGAGTGAATCTTTCGCGCCCTAGAGCGCGAAGTAGGGCACGAAGTAAATTTAAGAGGAACTATCGCGCCCTAGGAAAAATATAAAAGTTATACCGGTATAACACATCGTCGACTTTTGTTGACTGTCGATTCCTAAAATTGTACACATACGACCCAGCGCAGTATCGAGTCTCGCACAGCTATATTGCTTACTGTCGACTTCGAGAATTAAAGCTACTCGCATCTGACAACAAACACGTGTGCGGTGATTAACTCGCTCATGCATATTTAACACACAACAGTAGTAGCCGGCAAAGCATCAACCTTTATAAATTTACACTTATTCCCCTCAATTATTTCCAAAAGATTTGCACCTTCCCATAAAAATATAATATTTTGTGTATGTAACATGCATTTATTTTTTTATGATTCTTTAAAGTATATCTTTACGGGCGGTGGGCTCCGACCCCCGAGCCCCCCCACGGGGGCTTCATCCCCTGTACCCCCACCGAGGGCTCCGCCCCTGGACCCCGCCTTTTCCCCTTATCAAACCCGCCCCTTCGCATTTTACTAAAAACTTTTCTTGAACCAAACATCTGTAAATGCATTTATACTTATTCATCTTAATTACTTTTTCTGAGGGTCGCGCCTTCGGTTAAAAAAATATGTTACGCGCCAAGGGCGCCGTAGGTGTTCTCGCCCTCGTGTGATTTGGCGCCCTCGCTTCGCTCGGGCGACAAAACCGCCCTCGGAGCAAGAATCACCTGCTTCGCGCCCTAGATACGTAATATACTATTATTTATAATAGTCGAGCCGTCCTTGGCTTAGTGGGTAAGACACTTGCCTGCTAATACAAGACGACTCAAGTAGCCGTGGGTTCGATTCCCGTCTGGAACTCGAAAATTTTTTCGGGCCTTTTTCGGGCAGAAAACGAACCACGACTACGATATTTGTAAAAAGTTTCACTGGGTAAATTAATTAAACAAGAAAAAAAGTCCCACTGGGCAAATACCTGGTCATGGCCTAAGCTCACCAGCAAAAGGCCAATAAAAACTATTAAAAACAAAATATATAATAGTCAGAAAACACCAGCTTTAGTCGCAGGACCTATAAACGTTCTTACCAGTATTAGTATATAGATATATGAATCCTATATACTATAGCATGCTGTTCTCGGCGTTCATTCACAAAATAAATAGACCAAGAAATCTTTATTTACTTAGTAACAACCCTCCGTGGGGTTATTGTATTTTGAAAGTGACTATATCGAGATGCTGAGGGAACCAGATATAGTGCTAGCTATCATGGTAGCTCCTGAGCCCAGTCCCTCCCCCTTGATTACTGCACTGATAGAAAGATTCATTTGAGCCAAATGTACCATGCATTTGGGAAAAAAATTTCTCGTGTTAGTTGACTCAAATGCATATTTCTTAACCGTTAAGGAATATTCCTTAACAGTTAATGCACGATCACAAGCGTTACGTGTCTTTACCTCAAAGAAACCATTCCTTAACTATTAATGAATCACTTTTTCCATACCGAATCAGTTATTAAATATAATAATTATTTATATTATATATACCAATAATTAAATTCCTTAATTAACTTATAATTTTGGCGCCTAAAAGGGTATATTATACGAGATTGGATACCTTTAGGTATGCATAAGAAGGATATAGGTAGAAGCGTATACGTAAGACGATATCGGTTGCGCTGCCGCGCGGCGTGTTGTGTATGCTTGGTTAGGAGGACGAAAACGTGCGAAGTCGCGGTGAAGCAAGTCCTTGCTGCTTCGTATATCGTTTTCATACACTGAGAAAAGTTTGGTACAACAGCTGCATAATACAAGAGAGCACTTCTATACTTTATTTACTGCCGTCTACTGCCCCAAAGCGAGACATCATCTCTCCCGCTAGCGCTCACGTAAACGTTAGGTTCGCGCATACGGAGTATCTCTTGTCCCACTATATGAGCGCTAGACGTCCCAAAACGAGGCAGCGGCAGCACCAAAACAAAAATACAGTAGCGCTCTTTTGTTTTGTGCGGCTAGTGTCCAAACTTTTCTCAGTGAAGCTTTGTGTCGCTCGCTGTAATAATGGACGTGATCATGGAAACTTGGGGGCATCGATTTTTACTTATTAATAAACTAGTTGCAACAATAAAACAAATGCTTGATTCCTTTGCCCTTAATGAACCATTTCTTAACAGTTAAGGAATGGCGACGCTGCAGTAAAACTGAGTCGTGTACGTATGGCAATTGAGTCTACTCAAATGCATACTCATTAACAGTTAAGCCGGCGCATTTGAGCCAAATGAATCTTTCTATCAGTGTGGGCACTTCTTAGATTTCTTTTTCCTTTTCGGAAAATTGCATTTTTTTAAATTGATACAAAGCGTAACATGCGATTTTTCGCTTACTATGTCGAAAAATTATATTATGTTCCAATTTAGTTTGTAAGTTTCGAAATATCAATTGTTTCTAAAAGTAAAATTGTAAAATAGATCCATATTCAACAGCCACTTAAATACTGATTACATTTATCTCAAACAAAGCTTTTAAAATTGAATTAAAGATTGAATTTTTTCATTAATTTTCCTGTGGCAATAATTTTGTAAATCAATATTCGAAAACTAGTGTGAAATTTTTAATTAGCAACTAAAATTCTCTCAGCCATGGCGAGCGTTTACTGACAAGCATGACTAAACAGAGCATTTATAACTATCACCAAAACGAGTAATGTCACAATGTTCAATTTTTAACAATGTCCGTACTCACTATGTCCAGGATTCAACTGTAGCTAACATTTTGAAAAAGACCAATTAATTCTAATTCAATGGCTTCTTAAATTAAATGAGTTCATTATACAAATCATTTCTATTTTAATATAGCAATTTTGTACGAGACATCAAACTTTTTATAATTCTTCATAAGTTTTGTATTTTTCTTTCATAGAAAACTATGGTAATAAATAGCTGCAATTTTGACTAATTTCGCTATTCTAACGAAAAAGATTTCGTGCTGAATGGTTTTAAGTGAAACTTTATTCGCAAGACACCTAAGAGAGAGAAAGATAGAATAGAATAGAATAGAATATATATTTATTTAAGACACGAAGTATAACTACATCTGGCCCTTTTAAATATACAGAATAATATCACAATAATCATAATAATAAGCTGTAGAAGAATGTACAAAGTTTTAAGACGTAAAGCAAACGCTTTGCATGCGACTCACATAATCGCATAAAAATAATACAAAAAAAAAGTTGAAGAGGGAGGACAGAGAACGGTCAGACATTATATAGTTTACGCAGTCAAAGTAGGTTCATTTTAAATTGCAACGTGAGCATGCGCGAGAAAACATACAGTTCATGCAGCCTGAGTAATTTCATTTCGAGTATCGAAAATACGCAGTCTCGAAAGTACTTAAATACATGTTTACCTAAAATACATAAAGGCGGTGTGCAATCATAACTCGTACACATAGATGTATAAAACGCATAGAAAATGCATAGAATAATGCTTGAGGCGAGACATGCCAATAATGACGCCGTGATTCGGACAGAAAAGCAAAAAAACAATGTGCGCGGGTAGTAACTGACTTGGTATACTCACCAGAGAAAGAGATGGAAGGAGATAAGGGATACATAGATAAATAGATCGACATATCTTTTCCATTTAAAGGGAGGTCGGACCTAAAAACATGTTTTTCTATTTATGATAAAAATGAATACTTGAACTCGAGCGCCATAGTTCTCAACGTAATAAATCGTCCTGTGCAATTTCATGTGGATATGATTAGTAGTTTTTACACAATCTTGGAACTAGTAAAGGGTGTTTATGCATTGGAAATTAACTTCAAAATTATGGACATGCCCATTCATGCATGTAACTTTTTTATTTATAATTTTGAGTAATATCCGATGTTGAGTGCCATTGCGCTTGATATAATTAATCAATCTGTGCAAGATGAGGCTTATTTGACTTATCGTTTTTCTAAAAACTTGGAACTAGTAACTATTGAGGGGGGATGTTTCGACCTCCCCTTAAAGTATAATAATCTATTCGAAGTCAGGACGAGCCACGATCCAATCTTTTCCTCAATCAGGTGATGTCACTGTATGCTCTTCTTACAGCACCTAATTTAATATACAAGTAAAAAAGATAAGCTTTACATGACTGACGTTAATATTTTACAGTTTAAGGGAGAGGAAAGAAGATGAGTCTTTAGATCGTTCAACAGTTCTTTTTTCTACTTTTCTATACGCTTCTGCATATTTTTGTACGTTTCTGCACGTTTTCATACGGTAAAATTTTAATTTCTCTTTTATATATCTTTCTTCCTATGATGGTACTATGCGATTTATGATACGGTATGTAGATATATAGATAGAGTATTATTAAATGTATAGTAGTTTTTATTGAATAGATTATAGGTGATAATTCGACGGTTCTTACGAAGACTAACACTTATCAATTTTCTAACGAAGACTAACACTTTGTAATATTTCGCCGTGAAGACTAGTGCGATTCGTATTCCGAAGACTAGCATGATTTATTTCGCATCAAAATACACTTTGAAGAATTGTTTTATTCATTTAAAAAGTTTTATTTCTTAGAAAAACTTATGACTTATGTGTATTTGTATGTAAGTATATATTTATATATTCATTTATCTATATATATATGTATATATCCATGTAATAATTTTTTGAAGTGCGATAAATATATAATATATATATATATAGGGGTCATTTTATTGATTTTTTAAAAAGTTTTTTAAAGAATTCCCAGTATGTTAAGATATATCTAAAATAAGAAGGTGGCCAATTTGGGCTCCTAATTCGAAATGGAACTCGAGAAATCGCACTTTGAATTTTAAAAATTACGTCGATTTTCGCTTTTTGTTGCTTGAATATTTGGCTTTTGCAAAAATACTGCGAAATTGAGCGAATTTAAGATAATGGACTTCGCAAGGTCTCATTTTTCTCATCTTGGGTTCTACTTTTTAACCGCACATATTAAAATATCGTATCTGTATTAACGCGCTTCCCACATTCACAAACGTAAAAAAAGATTTCCTTTACTAATATAGCCGCTTTCAATGATATTAAAACTGCTCCAACTTTGCAAATTTTTGAGATATCGACTCAAACTTTGCGCAGTTCGATTTGTTTTGACAAGATTTTTTTTAAACGTCCCGAAACTCGCAAAACTAAGCTCAGAGCGACGCTTTGATATTTGCTGAAAATTAAAAAAAAACACGATTTTAGCGATATTAAAATAGCTGAAACTTTTTTCTCTCTACAGATAATGATACGAAGCTTTCAGAAAATTTAGTTCAAGTTATGTACAAAGAATATGCAGTATAAACTGAAACTTAATATTAAAGCGTACAGTAATACAAATAAAGTGAATTGTCGATTTATAATTATTTATTCTTATTTTATAATAGATATTATATAATTGTAGGGCCCCATGCAAGAAGGGGCTCAGCGCTCGAAACAGTCAAAACGTGAGGTCGTGGTTACCAAAAATCAAAGTTGCTCAACTGAATTTTAAAAAATATCAACTTGTACAGAATGAAAAAACACAACTTTTTTACCTCTACAGTATTTTGATAAAAATTAAAAACCAAGAATTTATAAAGGTTACTTTCATTAGATTTTGAAAACATAAACTGCTATAACTTCTTCAATTATCATCGAATCTTCACGAAACTTCGTACAGATGTGTAAAATATACAAGCGCTGGTGACAATATCATTATTATAGCAAAAATTGTTAATTTAATTTTAAATCAATAAATGTCGGTCATTGCGTTTTTTTCACTTCAGCGAGAAAAAGTATCGACGTAAGTTTAAGCTGCGAAAAACTTCCAGCGAGACAACTGTTCCTCTATCCTTGACAAAGTTTTATACAAAATTTCAGATCGATCCATAATGAATTCAGTGAAATAGAGCAGTTTTATTACAGCCGCGCGTTCGCGGCTCGTGCGAGTTCCGACCGCGGTGAACGAAAGCATTAAGATGACGTGTAAGAATTTCAACTAATAGTTAAGAAACATTGTCATTTATGTGTAAAAAAACACGAAAAATTCATAAAAAACGCATAAAATAATGGTCTGTATCTTTTTAAATCTAGCAAAAAGTAGAAACTGGACCATATGGATTTTGTTGTACATAACTTGAACTAAATTCTCTGAAAGCTTGGTATCATTATCTGTAGAGAGAAAAAAATTTCAGCTATTTTAATATCGCTAAAGTCGTCTTTTTTTGAATTTTCAGCAAATATCAAAGCGTCACTCTGAGCTTAGTTTTGCGAGTTTCGGGACGTTTAAAAAAAGAATCTTGTCAAAACAAATCGAACTGCACAAAGTTTGAGTCGATATCTCAAAAAGTCGCAAAATTGGAGCAGTTTTAATATCATCGAAATCGGCTATATTAGTAAAGGAAATCTTTCTTAATGATAGGAAGCTTTCAGAGAATTTAGTTCACGTAATGTACAACCAAATCCATATGGTCCAATTTGTACTTTTTGCTACTCTCTAAATTTCAAGCAGTGACTATTCACTTTCTCGCAGTGACCTTCTTATAGCTGGTCGAAATCATTTCTTATCTTATCTTATACTTAATATAATAAAGAGACAGCGTTTGTTTGTACACATCACGAAATCTCAAAAACTACTTAACCGATTACAACAAAATTTTGATAAGATATATTTTTGGCATCGTGGAGTAACATAGGCTAGGTTTTGTATTAAAATATATCCTATAAATTATTTAAAAAATAAATCATGGACTACTTTACATACGCGTAGCGTAGTAATATAGGGGAATAACAGCATGCCGCGGTCGGCCGGCGGAGTACTCGCGCAGTCGCGCGCCGCCGTGTAGGAAAGCAGAGTCGCGCGACTGCCACCAGGCGGCGACGCACAGCTGGTAGCGAACACGTACCTAAACAATTGTCGCCGAGGGTATAAGTAGAAGCGTGAAACACTGTATGGAGCTCCACGCTACATGCTTAAGCGCCCCCCTCGCCCCCTTTTTCGTGGCGAGAGGGCCACCGTACCCACCGCAGCCTCCCCCCTTTTCTACACCCTTTCCTTCTCTAC
>UELU01101499.1:0-16807 GCA_900490025.1 Megastigmus dorsalis | reverse complement strand
AAAGCGGATCTTACTGATCTTGACAAAAATTTAAGCGAACTCCGTAAAGCTTTAAAAAGTGCTAAGATTTCTCAAACACTCAAACTCCATATTATTCTAGAACATTTAAAACAAGCCATTATATTCTTCAATAACGATGGTTTAGGATTATGGTCTGAACAGGCTGGGGAGTCTATCCATAAGGAGTTCAAGAAATTCTGGGAAAGATTTAAAATAAACATGATCTCAGAACCAAATTATTTGACACGGTTAAAGAAAGCGGTAGTAACATTTTCATCACAGCATATTTAAATCTGTTAACTTAGTATATAATAAAAAAATTATAAAATTTTTTTTAAAAAATGCGACAAGGCTGCTCCCTGCCCCTTGTACATATAATTTTTTTTATTTATTTATATATTTACGTATTTTATATTGCATAAATATGTTCCAAAGATTAAAAAACACGCCTATTCTATATCGCAGAAATTGATGCTATCAGAAATATGTAAAATGTGAATATCTTTGAAATAGGAGCAGCTAGGATTTCAAATCCAACGAGTTTTTCACCTATAATCATCTCCAAATATAACCATGCTTGCCGTTTTTGTCGACATTTTCATGCAACCTATCGTTGCTTCCTACGCACTGTGTATATAGCAAGGCTCAAAGTGTTACCATTCTGTCAAGGGTTTTCTTGTACCAGAAGAAACATAATGGTTTTCCTTTTGCATGTTCTCATTTACGTTACGCATGATTTCTTATATTATTTTTTAGTAATTAATAGATGTATTCTACGCGGGCTACGCTGTGTACCTCCAAGAATAAAGAGCCCATTGCACATTTTCTGGCTATCATAGCAAAGCTCACAGTGTTACCATTCTGTCAAGGGTTTTCTTGTACCAGAAGAAACATAATAGTTTTACTTTTGCATGTTCTCATTTACTTTACGCATGATTTCTTATATTATTTTTTAGTAATTAATAGATGTATTCTATGCGGGCTACACTATGTGTGGCCAAGAATAAAGAGCCCATTGCGCATTTACTGGCAATCATAGCAAGGCTAAAATTGTTACAATTCTATGCAAGGTTTTCTTGTACAAAAAGAAATGGAATGGGTTTATTTTTGCATGTCCGATATTACTTTATGCATGATTTCTTATATTATTTTTTAGTAATTAGTATATGTAGTCTATACGAGCTACACTATGTGTGGCCAGGAATAAAGAGCCGACTGCGCATTTACTGGCAATCATAACAAGGCTAAAATTGTTACAATTCTATGCAAGGTTTTCTTGTACAAAAAGAATTATTTCTTAGAAATTAGTAGATATAATAATATGTACCAACAACACTATGAGTGCCGGATAAATCTTTTCTTGCCGTGTTTTCTTGTACAAAAAATAAATAAAATTATTTTATATTATTGAATCCTTGTAGCTATTAGTTGCACAATATTTTGTATTATTTTAGAATTTTTATTATACATATTCCATACTTGACGCCTGAATTGCCTATACCGCATTATCGGCATTTTTGGGCAGGGAAGGTATCCCTAGCGCCATCTCCTGGCAAAATAAAGCGGAGATGCCGCGGCCTCGCGAGTGGTTTCCACTTCTAGACTTGTAAGTCTATGACGGTGCAACGCGCGGGCCGACGCATCGTCCGTTTCGCTCGCTACTGCTTCCAATAATTTGGAAAAATTAGGTCGCCTGTGCTTGTGCGAGGATGCGGTAACGCTTCCTTATTAAAATGCCGAGGGTCCTCTTCTCCTTGATTCACGCGTAAATACCTATATTTTTTATAATAAATATTTTTTCATGGCCCACGTGCTTATAACCCCACCTGACGGCAGTACCCTCTGCACGTCTGATGCTACCGTGCTTTTGCTCGTGCGTTCTGGCTCCCACATCCCCTTAAGTAAAATGTAAATGTTTTTAAAGTGTAGCTTGTTTATTTATTTACATAAATAATAATTTAAATTAAAAATTAATGAAAATTCTAAGTATAATCTAATTAGATATATATAGAATGACTTATGTTTTTATTGTTCATGCAGTCCTATAATATTCATCAGAATTGTCTCAAATCTCTAAACTTGTCTCTAAACTTCTACTTTAAAGTTAGCAAGGTTATTTATTTCTTTCCCATACTTCTTTTTATTTTTATGAGAAGTAGAATGCTATACTGTTGTTGAATAGAACTATTTTATTTACATGATGTTTGAATTTATTTAAAAAAATAACCCAAGTTTTTAAATACATTTACTTTACCAGATAGTAACTATTGAGGAAAAATTTACCAGCGGTAAAAGCACAGTTATTGTACTAAAGTTTGATATCAGAACAAATAATCAAGTGCAATCATTTGCTCGATATTTACCTTCTCATTACGGAGAAGAAAATACATAGTTAGTTGAGTCTTTTATAAAAATTAAAGCTGCACCACTAGAAGATTCGCTTTCCTACAAATGTGAGCAAAAATATGTAGTAAGTACATATAATATGCATAGATAAGAAAGATAAAGTAGTAGTAGCACTTCAGAATAATTCAGTCAGAATACCTCCAAATATTTCAACTGTACAAGTGACAGCACCTCCATATACTTCAGTTGTACAAGTAATAACACATCTAAATATGCAAGTATCACCACCGGTAATAACTCATACATTACTTACAATTAGCGAGAAAAATAGTGACAAGCAGAAATTGCAAGAGACGATAACGTTGGATTACTGTCAGTATCAACATTAAACGAAGATCCTGAAAATTTTTGTTCAAGCGATAATAAAATAGATGAAGATTATTTAATGAATAGTTTACTGATCGATACACCTATTGTCGATGGAAATTTGTATGAAAATGATAATTTTCAAGAGGAACCATTGACTACCCTGTTTAAAAGAACCACCTGAATTTCCAGCTGGAATCCCAGGTAAAATTCCAGGTAGATTCCAGGTGGATTTGACTGGAATTCCAGTTGAATCCAGGTGGATACCTGAGATCCCGAATTTTTGCAACTAAATTATAAAAATTGAAGTTCACGTAGATTTGATGCCCATATTAGGTTTACCATGTGGATGATAACACTCAAATTGGAAAATTAAGCTTTTATATTCAATTTTATAACTTTTAATTTAATTCTATTAAAATACATAAAATTCGAACATTAAAATTAAATTCCCCAGTTTCGGTATTATCATCCGCATGGTAAAGTCAAATATGAGCACCAAGTCTAAGAGAACTTCGATTTTTAGTAATTAGTTTCAAAAATCAAGGTCCTGGATATCTACCTGGATCCACGTGGAATTCCAGCCTGGAAATTCAGTCAAATGGACCTGGATTCCATTAGAATTCATCTGGAATCTACCTGGAATTCCACCGGGAATTCCAGCTGGATTTTTCCACCAGGGAACAAATATAAGTAAATAATAGAATTTTATTTTAATTAAAAAGTATACTTATTGTGGCTTGTAATAATAATAATATGTTTTATAACCTTTATCTAATAATATTTCTTATAATTTTAGTGAATGTTTCAATGTGTGCTAGTGAATCGAGTGACGAACATGTTCATGTTAATTAAAAAGATCCATGCAAACCAATTCAAGTGTCAAAATCGACACAAGTCAACGTGGATACTTCTCAAAATTACAATTCTATTGATACTTTAAGGGGCCAGGTCCACTCAGAAAGCCAAAAAACGCAAAAGAATTTATATTACATAATTCGAATAACACATGTTTTAAGAAGTTACAATAACTTTTTCAAGTAAAAATATCGATAAATAAGCGAGTAATAGGCGATGTTTTACAGGTCCTCAAAAAAAAAAGGGTAGTCATGCGGTGAACTATGCTACTCATGACTGGCTTATCTGAAATAAAAAAAAAAGAGATTAGTTAAAATACAATATTTCTGTGTACTTATAGAGCGATTTTTGCCAAAATTAACATTTCTAAGAATATGACAGAAGTTTAAAAAAAAATTTTTTTCGACAAAAAAACGTCTCATTTAAAAATTATAATGCACTTAATTAAAATATCTCGGCGTTAAGTACCCCACATTTATATAATAAATAACTGATAAAAATTTGGTAGCGATCGGTTGAGCCGTTATTGAGCTAGAGCGTGCACCGACTCTGAAAACGTGGTTTCGAGAAAAACGCATTTAAAGTTTCAAGTACGATTTACATGCAAATAAAAATTTTATTTTTCAACTAACATAGAATCATCTATTCCAGGACCATAAAGTTCACCTTCTCCTTCATTAGCAGCCTCATCAGCATCAATTTGACCCTGTCTGAGAAACATTCTGAACTTTTGAGTGTTCTATTGTGCACGAACATCACTTATCCTAATCCTCTATTGATTTGCATTGGCGGCATATGTATGTGAATTATTCCCACATTTTCTACAAATTATCTAGGATCATGTCATAGAAAATATGAGAATGTTGTATTATGCACTTTTTCACAGTATAGCTACTTATGGTATACTGGCCTGGGGAGGGGCATATGCAGGTAGAAGATGATGTTTACAAAATTTAAAAAATAGATTATTGAAATTAGTAAACAAGAACAACTTTATTCTTGAGAAAAATCCACTAAATATTGAACAAACTTTTAGCTATGAATCACTAATTTACCATTACACGGTCTTACAAGAGAAATATTTAGAATCTAACAACCCAATAAGAAATAAAAGCATACAAATCCCTAGACGCCTCAGAAACATAAGTATAAAAAATAGTTATATACGAGCACTAACCAATTCAATAAACTACCGAGTAAAGTGAAGAATATTAAGAACAAAACAAGCCTTAAAACAAACATAAAAAATTGGATTAGAGTAAATTAATGAACTAAGAAATAGACTGTTACACATTAAAAAACTATTTACTTCACTCAACCACAATACATTCAAGGAACACAGCATTATCACATCATACATTGGAACTCAACGAGGATGTGATAATTACAGATAAACTAATACAAGACGTAAGAACATATATATGTGCACACGGTAACTGCACATTACACTATAATAGATCTCATCGCAGAATATCTAACTATAACTGGAAGAAAATGCTATCAAACCATACTGAACTTATCAACATAGCAATTAATATAGCTGAAGAAATCATCAAAAACATCAACGAAACCAGACTTGTCCATTCTATGCAAAAAAACTATTAAAGGGAACTGTGACTTATGTCACTACCCAAAAATAAAAGGAATAAAACACCAACATTATATAAAAAAAGAGAAGGTTATCTCTTCTGATGACATTAAAATTTATTTTAAGCCTACAGAAGAAGTCTTTACAAGAATAGACGAAATAGCAACAGAAAATCCAAAAAAAAAAAAATAGTAAATCAGATCCCTAATCCTCCAGGAAAACAAATCAAACAAAACAATGAATATAGAATGTCATACGGAGATATAAATTACCTTGAAAATAACAAAGCACTTTTATATTTTTATAGAGGAGTTAGAGGCATACAAACATTCACCAATTCAATGCAGCCTATATCGAGACAATCGAAATTCAACGATATAATAGCAGTAGATGACATAATTTTCACTTCTTCTTGTAAATGTGATTCCGCCTTACATAATGTTGTAACATAGAGGAATGTTCCCACACTATCGTGTGACATGTGCAGCTGGCCTAACATGTCCCACAAGATTAAACAACTTCGAGAAAGAAATATACAAAAGAAGCAGGAATGCATCAACAGAGATGTTTACAAAAGCAAGTGCAATGTTGATTAGGTATTGGAAATAAAGAACTACAATACATATGGTACATGCAAATTTACACACATGACTTAACCTAGTAACTATGTTACCTAGTAACTATGTTACTAGGAATTAAGACGCGAAGTGCTCTTTGCATAGAATACAACAGTGATGAGTTATTTTAGTATTTTAGTTTGTAAGTCTTTTAGTTTATATAGAGCCAGACCAGCGAACAGGAAAATATTTTCCTCTGCTGGGTTACTTTTGTAATGTGTTATTATGTGCAATTTATTGTATATTTTCTTCTGGTATTAATAAATAAATAAATAAATAAATTTACTCCCAAAACTGTTTAAAATAGCTAGAAGACCCATAATACCTTCGTTAAATCTGCAGGTAGAAATGTAAGACGCAATATCCACTGTGCTGACAGGTAAAAAGTTAATAATTCTGTAGTCAATCAAACCATCTTCCGTCACATGATAATCATTTTGTTCCTTGAATTTTTTCAATGACGCTGAAACGGCAGTTTTATCTTCCTCCGTGGGTAGAAACACTTTTTTTCTTGGTCTGCTTTTAACCACTGATGTATTTGCTCAATCTTCTCTGTTTACTTTATTACGATCCGTTTTAAAAAATACAAAATGAAAAAGCAAAGCGTAACTGTGCGATTTAAACTAAACAACACTACGTATGCACAACACGGTGTTCGACTTCCAACTAAAGTAATAGCAGTCACAGCTCTAAAACTAATGTTCAATTTTGTTACCTGAATTCTTAATATATATATTCTTGCCTGCCTTATACATATACCTAAGGTAAAGCTAAAAACCGTTATAATCCCTACGAACAAAAGAACAGCTGCCAGGTGCTGCAAAGCCGCTCCAAACCGCTCGATGTCGCTTCGGTTTAAGTGGTATATCTTTGTAATTTATGTTCCAATTTCGATAAAATTTGAACACGCTTTTTTGAAATATTATACTTTCAGAAAATGCAATAAAAAGCAAATCGATTTTTTGAAAATTCTAAGTGGACCTAACCCCTTAAAAGAATATGTAACAAAAGCTGATTTAATAATTAAATAATTAAAATCAGTATAAAAGTTTTTATATATTAATGCTTATTTACTTTTTCAGAATTAAAAAAGAAGATATTTGAATATATTTCTAAGAATAAATTATCCCCAGTGAAAGCCATAAGAAATACTGTCAAAGATATAGAAAATATTTTAAAAAACACAGATACGTTAAATAATAGTGCTTCAAAATATTATTCATTAAATGATTTTAAAGAAGAGTGTCATTATAATGTTCCGTTGCAAACTGACAATGATTTTGAACTTTTCAACAAAGATATTTCAAATAATGTTTGAGATATCAAAACTAATTTGAAGCGTCACTTGATTTGTGCGATAGTGCCTAAATAAGATCTATCGAAACAGATACGATCAATAATGAACAAATTCTTTTCCCAAGGCATATTAAAATTGTATGTACCCCAAAAACAGGGAACTGATAAAAAGGTTTTAAAAGAAGCTGCATGTTATATGTGCTTACAAGATGCAATTCATTCGTCTTAAACAGAAGTACACCATAAAATAGAAGAAAAACATTTTTAGGAGCCTTAAGTACAGCTTTTTCCACTGTAAAAGATTGGAACATAGCTTTACAAACTCATAATCAATAATTTGAGAAAAAAGTTTTTTGTATGTTAATAAACATTTATTTTGTTATTTATTTATTTGTATATTTTTCACAAGAAACATCCCCATTTTTTTAAGGAAAGAAATTTTTTTAAGGAAGGTCACTTACTTTTTATTTTCGAGAAGGCTAATTTTCTGGTATTATGGCAGACTCCACTGCCCCATGGAAGCCCCCTATTACATACCACAATGGTGTCACTGTGTGATAGTAGGGCAACCAATGCTGGCCCATGCAACGCTACCATTCAATTCCCAGTCGAGCCCTGTAAAATGCTTCGCAACCGCTCTGAAACAAGTTTGCGCACGGAACACAAGCATGAAAAGTTGCATTTCGCACACGGAGTGGTAAAATAGTACATTAAGGAATTAGTGGGCGAATGAGATTATTTCGACGAGGGTGACAATCACAAGAGTCGAGATAACTTCCTTCCCTCACTAGTTGCGTAATGTACTATTTCCATACAACGTGCGCAAAGTTCGATTTTGCGTACGCATACGCGTGCAAAATCGGCCTTCGGACACGGACACGGAGTGTGGAAAAATGTTTTTTTATATGACGTTTAGGCACAAACAATGAACTATTTTCTTATTTCAAAAATTTATTGCGTTTGTGTTTTTATTGCGTGATAAAAATTTTATCAAGGTTCTCAGCTCAGCCTGAAGAATATATAGAAACTACCAAAATGTCCCAATGCAATTTAAATAAAAATAATTATTGTTTGGTATCAGAGCCGTAAAATTCATTCGTCTTCTTATCTATTATATTAAGATGCTCGCTTCGCTCGGGTGATAAATTCGACTTACGTGGGAATGACCCATTTTACTCACTACTTGCATAATGTACTATTTCCACAGTCCGTGAGCAAAATGCTATTTTTGCTCACGCATGTGTAGAGAAATATTTTCTATCAAATGTTAAATTCAGTGATAGATGATTTCTTAACCCATTTCTTCATAAGCGGCCATTTTATAGTCGATTTGTTTTTTGCCTAAAAACTTGTCAAAAAAAAAATTATAATAACCAATAGCACTTTTACGAAGTAAAATTGTCCGCTCTTTACGAGTCTGAAGTCAGAATTTTGAAAATTCCATTGGAAAATTTCAAAATGGCGGTTTGAATTTGATGAAAAATCAGAAATACATTATAATAATCGACTATAAAATGGCCGCTTAGGAAGAAATAAGAGTTTGAACTTCTTCGCATGGCAGACGCAAAAAGCTCTTTATCACGTACTAACGCAAAATTTATTGTTGCATCGAATATTCGAATTTTATTAAATATAGTACAAATATCATTGTGTATACAAGAAAAAGATCAGTTACAAATCTATTCATTTTAAAAAGATTCTTCCAAAACAGATCTATCGAACACAGCGACGTATTTAATCGGACAATAACATGAATAAAATAATATATAAAAATTAATAAATACAAAAAATTAAAATATTATCTTATGCTATAGATCAAACACCTGCTTCAAATCGAGTACATTCTCATCTACATAACATATCACTACTTTGCGAAAAATGCGATGTACGCTCGAATTGCATAATAATGACAAAGTATGTATACACAATACTCTGGGGTTTCCTTAGCTTCGCTAATATGTTATATCGACACTTATACAAATATCGACACTTATATAATTCACGTTAAAAATAATAATTATTCATAATTTTCAAACATATTCAATTAATAAAATACGCAGACTCTTAGGTTTGCTTTTTTATTTAGCCCACAAAAATTATACACTTAATCTACAATTAAACTACTTAGTGTTTGCGTGCATGTGTGTATGAGTATGTGGGTGTGTGTAAGTGTTTGAGAGAAATTTAGAATATTCGTGTGATATAAAAAAGAAAGTTTGTATGTACGATTGTTTAATATCACGCGGTGGGATCATTTATATATACTCTTTGTAAAAACGACAATGAAAAATGAATACGATTCATTCATCTTTTTTCTCGCAAAACTGCAGCAATTATCAATATAATAATTGCACCTAATTATTTCTTTAAGATTATTGTCGATAAAATAATACAAATCATTAAAAAAAAATCATTTACACCTTGTATAGACAATTCTTTCGCATATGAACATTATCTTTTAACGATTGTGTAAAAATCAGAGAAATTAGAGGACGTTAAGAATCTTTCTACCATTTTCACTAATCGTCAGTTTCATCGTAAACATAACAATGTACATATTGAGTCTCCTGCGTCTATTTCAATTTCCGTTTTTCAAACTTCAATTCTTTCTTTGCTTTGATTTCGACGGTAAAAAAACAGATGAGAAGAGACGATGACACGTGAACAAAATTAATTTTAAACATCATCAAATACTTCATACTTGAGACCCTTCTATCAACTTCCCATAATCTTGTAAAGCGAATATAGTGCGCACGTTTTTAGGTACTTAATAAACCATGATCCAAAATTGTCTTGTTTATTTACATACAAAATACTTATTAAATCATTGTAAAAAAAATTTGTTGATACCTGCCGTTCAAAAACGCTGTTCTAACATCAAATTTTATGGAAAACGTGATTAGTGATGCAATTAAAGCTAATAAAATTTTAATAAACGTATCTCACTACAGTACTCAATTTCCTTGTGATCAATATTTTTTTGTAGATAGCCTTTAATTACTAACCTAGCGCTAAACTTCTTATTATTTACATCAGCATCACTTTTATTTTTACTAAATTTTATTTTTATTTCAAGCTAAAATTCATCTTTCATAGCATTCCGTCAAGCATTTGGATTTACACTATTCACATCTAGCAATGAAAAGCAAAACAACGGAAATAACAATGACGTTATTAACAATCGTTTTTTCTGGGGGCGTAAAGGAAATAGAAATAATTATAAGTATTTCAAAAATTATAATTATAAATTCTAATTCACACTTAAAGATTTATATTATAAATTTGCATAAAGAGGATATACAATGTACAGAAAGATTCCTATATTACCGATTTTTGTATTCAACGCAATATATAATGATATAGATTAATTATTGTTTTCATTAAAATTTCATTTAAAATTCAGAAAGAATTCATCTCTAAAATTTCATTAAACATGTACCACGTAGCATTATATCATTGTCTACATGGCAACAAAAAGTTTTTCCCAAAAATTAATCTCTAACTTTATATATTTCGTTAAATGAAAGAACCGGTAAGAAAGAAACCTCTCCGACTATAGCACATGCTCTTAAAAATTAATTCATTAAAATGATATGTAATTTATTCTAATTTATATTATAAATAATTAAATCCTTTGTGTTTAATTCAAAATGAAAATAATAAAAACACATTCAGATTAAAATAGTCACATTCAAATTGTTTTTGATAATTGATGATTTTCTAGATTCTAACGAACCATTCAGCTCGAAAGAACAAATAAAATCAAAGAAAGGAACGCAAAGAAATAAATAGCAACAAACAAAATATAACAACAATTACCACGGAACGACTCAAATCCAAAAATTTCAATAACATTAATCATAGTCGGAAAATAAATTAACATATCAATATAAATAAATAAAATTTGCAATTTTTAAAATCATAATTTCAGATAATTGTAAAGGCGTTAAAGGCGGCAATCGTCACTCAGATACAGATACAATAAAAACAGTGACATTCAACACAACATGACGAATATTTTCTATTTTATACTACAAGCAACTGAAATGAATACTCGAAGACGAACTTAATAAATTAATAAAATTATAATAGCTATTCAATATATTTCGTATAAATAATATTTAAATTTTCCATACAATTTATTTACAAGCCATATAACAGAGCGACTGTTAGCGAGCGAGGAATTGTCGCTAGTTCAATTTATTAACTGATATTGGGGCATAAAAATTATTATTTGCTTCAAAATACGGGTGATCGGATATACCGAGACCTTTGTGATTCTAGCATGATATTTATATTTACATCATCTAAATGCGATATCAAAGAAAAATCTTTCCAAATATCTTCGAATAACGGTGTCGCAAAATAGTCGAACATCAATCGTTCATATCTTTTCAGAACTAATGTTGATCCCCAACATTACTTTGTTTAATGCTTGAAACATCTTAACTAATCTAATGGCTTTAAAATAGGCACTTTAAGTACTGCGCTTACTGTAGACTTTCGACCGGGTAGAAAAATGTATAAGTTAAAGAATTGTATCAACTGTTTTCGATTTATGCATTGCAAAAAAGTTCTTTTCCTAGTTGGAATCTCGTTGTCCTCGCGTTTATTTATAAAAAACGACAAATCAGCTTAATTTATCGTTACCTTGCATATTTACTATAATTTTAATTTACAAACGATTAGCAGTATTACTTTATTTTATTATAAACTTATTATCACATTTTTTTAATGGACGAACGAATCTAACTTACTTGTATATGGCTCTTGTTGCGGGGATCACAGGAGAGTACACTAGCGCCGCAGTAGATGAGCTGCACGGTGTAAGTGGGCATAGGCACGCCGATCGAGGGCGAACAGGATATTCCTGTGTACTCGAGAGTTGCCAGTACTGGCTGGCTTGGGTAAGTGTCGAAGTGTTGCGGTTCAAGGGCCAGGGACGGTGTCGGCCATCTCACGTCCAACGTCGTACGCATCTGACAACATACATAATAATCATTGTTAGAAAAAAAATTCTATGAACATGCAATTTATCAATAATTTCTAACGGTAAAGGAGGAAGCCCACGGATATAGGTAATTCTGCCCCTCACGGCAAACCTTAGTTAACTGTATGATTATAATTATAGACTACAACATAAGAAATATTTTCCAAAAAAAATAAGCTGTCTAGACCAAAGTGAAACTGAGATATGCCTTGCTAAAGCTTGAAAATTAACATGGGTAGCACATCTGCAGATACTGATATCTGACTGTACTCGGAACTCTTCTACTAATTTTATATGTCTATAGATATACTACCCATGTTAATTTTTAAACTTTAGCAAGATATGTCTTAGTTTCTCCTTAGTCTAGATAGCTTATTCTTTTTAGAAAATATTTTTTATTTTGTAATCTATACAATTATACACTTAACTACGACTCCCAGTGAGAGGCACTGTTACCGATATTCGTGGGCGATATCCTTCTTTTATAAAATTGTTATACATGGTAAAGTAAATTTTCTTGTTTTTTCTGAATGATTTTCATGATATTTACTACACCAGCACCATCAAGAATAATCATTTACACATACTTGTTAAAAAAATAAAAATTAAGAACCTTATTTAAACTTCTGAATGTTAAATTGGTGTTTGAAAATATTCTGAAATCATTGTAGAAACTTCTTACCAATTATAAACATATAGAGCGACTGCTCCCATTCTCATGCTAATCGGCTAAGCGTTTGGGTCGATTGACGCAGTCAACGGGTGAAGATTCTACAATCGACGTTTTGGTCTGACGTCATTCCAATAACGATAATAAGAATAATCATAACAATAGTAATAATAATAAATTAATATTCAACACAAATACTGTGAGAAGCAGATCAAGCACTGTGGCGTCGGCGGCGGACACGGGTCGCGTGCGACTCGATATTAGCTTATCCTGTGGCTGGCGCGAGATGGGTTAGCGTATTTTTCTGCGCATATTAGCTGAATCGTACAAAAGATGAGAGAAAATTTTTGTATGTTAAGAAAGCGGGAAAAAACGTTTAATAGCGTGGCTGCAGCTGAGGGCACGGGTTAGTGTAGATAAGAGTAGTCTCCCTTCTCTAGATTTGAGGCAGATAAGTTAGCACTTCTCTTTCTCGTATTTACATACCTTAACATAAAATTCTTGTTGCATATATACAAAAATATTGGCGAATATTAAATGAAAATTTTAAAAGCTCATAATTTCTAGAGTATAATTTAAAACGGAATTTGAACGAAAAAAAAATTATTTGACTAATATATTTAAATATGTATGAAAATCATAGGATTTTCTTTTTCTTTTTCTTTTTCTTTTTCTTTTTACATTTTCCAAGTGTACCATATGCGAAGTCATAGCATTAAGTTTGCAATAGTGTATAACCCGTCAAGCGCCGAACCGTCGAGACGTTCCAAAACCTGGAACAGCTCACCACTACATTAGAGCGCCTAACAGCTTTGCTGTCTAGGAAAATTCCGTAGTAAACATCCTAAGACCGAAAACCAATAAATTCTTGGCTCTATCATTAAGTTCACGATAACGGATAATCCGCCAAGCGCCTAACCGTCGTCCACCACCTCGGAAACCCATTAGGCTACCGTAACAGCCGACGTCTCGACCAAATATATGTAAAAACTCGGCTGTGACGCAATCTCTGTGGATAACACAAAAGACACACTCTGCCCCACCATTCATCAGAGATTTGACTAAGAACCTAGGCCTCACTTCCAACCAATCACGGACTCCGGAAGCACCGATGAACGATAAAAGGGAAAAAAATACCTGTCCTCACTCCGCTACAACAAATCACCAAGAACACCCTCCCACGATGTCCTTTACCTATATACGCCTACAGAAAATTGGCGGGTCATTTTCTTTAGTACGCGCATCAAGCTGCAACAGTCAGTACAAATTCCGGAGTCCACCATGCAAAATGAGGGGTCTAAAAAATTCGAAGTCTATACAATCCAAAGTCTACAAATCCAAGCTCGATTCCGAGATCAACATCCGCGATATAAGTGCCGTTATACCAAATCCGAAGTCCCCGAGTTCGAGTTCAACTATGATTTGATTGTTAGTTTCATTTGTTAACCGAGTGTAGTTCAAAACTTTACTGCAAGGCCAGTTGTAAGGCCATGTATTTAATAAAGTAAGTCTTTAAGCTGAAATACTATATCTATTACTCTTTTCACAAACACGATGACATCTTAGATTTCTATCCGAAGAAGCTTGCGCTTCTTTTGGTAAAGCACCTGGAGTAAGTTTTTCCAAACTTCCGTCCTTTCTATCACGAGAGGCTACTTCATTAGCTTTCTGGGTGTTTGTACCCTATCTATTCTAATTCTTCCACTATGGAGAACTGTCGTTTGCGAGGGTAGTCTCGAGTAATTGGGTTTTCAAACCTAGACTCAAAAGAACCCGATCGTCGATTAAATTCGACAAAGTCGCGCACCATGCGACGTAGCATGGAATATGAATAAAAAAAAAAACACTGCCAATTCATTGGCTTCTAGCTACCTCAAACTTTATTATTTATTAGGTGATGACCGCACTTCGTACGGTATCAATACATGCTTCTTTTGCAATCTTTTATTAAAAAATAATATTACTCAATATTATATAATATATTATATAATTGAGTAATATTATTTATATTATATAATATAAATAATATTACTCAAATACATCATCATAAATTTCAGTATGTAAATAAAATTCAAAATTAATGTTTGTTTATTTGATGCGATATCAATAACAGTATCTTTCTTCATTAATTCATGCTTATTAATTAATATTTTTATTTATTCATTATTCAATATAATGCATAGATAGAACGATGTATGGGTAGTGGAGCGAACGATAACGAACACGGCAATACAAAAATACGTTGATAGTAGTTTGTATGGGTAGTGGGATGTGTAGATAATAGTTGGTAGACTGTAGGATGCGTTAGAGAACGGCTTGGTTGTGCCAATTATCTACCATAAATAACTAGTAAAGTTATTAAATATTTAATTGCTCAAAAGCAGTTGCTTTAAGTACTCTATTCTGCATTACGATATGAATTATCAGTTACGAATATTCCATTTTATAATTTATAAGAAAATTAAAAATTCATTTATATAATTTTGTTATACATTAACTTTATTGCAAATAATATGCAAATGTGTCATCAATAGATATATTTTTTCAATACGTTTACAATAAATAAAATTAAAAAGATAATGTATAACACAGGCCCACACAAAAAAAAGTATGTGGTTCTGGGATGAAGACTAACTTTTTCTTATGTATTTTTTCCCGCTGAATCCGAATTCGTCAAAAAAAATAGGGGTACCGGGGCAAATTTTTAAGATAACCTCAAAAAACTGTTTCTCGATACATATCTACTAGTATCGAAAACTACTATTATATAATTAATCTTTATTTATAGCTCAAAATGTCCAATAATAATGCATTAGACCGACGAGGTCGGAAAATTAAAAAGCCCAAAAAATAACGAAGTACTGATAGTGAAGATATAAGAACATCAGCACCTAAAAGAAGATATCAGATGGTAATATGTTGAAAGAAATGAAAAATGTTTTCATAGGCAATACACAAAAGGCTTTGCCTGGTTCTAAAGAACCTTCTGATGATGAATCTTCAGATGCATCATTGAGTGATGACGATGATGACAGAACAGAGCATAGCGATGATGAAAGAGTAGATGATGGCGATGATGATAGAGGAAATAATAATCCTTCTCCTTCTCAGAAAAAAAGGGATCAAGGAAATGAGTACAACCACTCTAAGCAAAAGCGATTGGTATTGAATATTGCTAAAGCAACAAATGAGTCAAGAAACAAATCTGTTTCATCACAAAAAGCCTTAGGTGAACATAAGCAGCTCAATTACTTTATTTACCCCAGTGGAAATTTTAAAGGTATGAAAATGTATAAAAATTTGTAGCTTTTGTATATTGTTACGTGGACGTGGGTTGGGTTGGGATTATGGAGTTCGGTGGTTATCGAGTAATCAGGCCAGGATTTGCGTTATGATATTTATTTGATCTCGGTTCGAGAGAGAGATGCGTCTCGTGCGATCGGTCGTGTGAACATGCACTGAGCACGGTGCTCGCGGATTCCTCATGCGAGTCCACAAGAACGGATGGCCGTTCCTGCTGATCTCGCGAAAGAAGAGCGAACTGTCCGTTGAAGGTGTCATGTAGGCATGGGCTGCTCGTGAGAACGGAGCAGCCAAGTCACGTACGTGACAATATAAAGATTGCATTTCGTAATTTTGCCAAAATTTTTACACATTTTCCGACATCTTGAAAAATTTTCATAATTTTGATACATTTTTAAAAATCAATAATACTAACATTTTTTTAATTTGTATCCTCGTGTAAATACATTAACACGATCTTTTGATATATCTTTTCATACATTTTTATTCGCATACTGGAAATTTAAAATGTGTTAAAATGTATGAAAATGTATCAAAATGTATCAAAATGTATGTAAATTTATCAAAGTGTATCTAAATGTTTTTAAAATCAATAAATTTTTTTCAAATCAAAAATTATTCTGTACATAAATGTACTAAAATATATTAAAATGTTCAAAAAGGTATATAAATGTATCGAGTCAATAAAAAAAATGATTACGAAATACAATATTTATATACATTTTGATGCACTTTGGTACACTTTATATGTATACTTCGATACATTTTGATAC